>QVIE01000011.1:0-14103 GCA_013387415.1 Panellus pusillus | reverse complement strand
TGTCCGTTCTGTGTTCAACACGGGCGGGCGAATGGCTACCCTAGGGATCGTATATAAGGTACGATCCGTACCGTAGACGGTACTCCTGCCCACACACTTTCCTCGAAGACAGCATCAGCCATTCAGAAAAGGATTGAAGCACTAGGTCTCAATTTTACGCAGCGCTAATTTCAACTGAGCGATATCCCCTGGTTCCATCCCAATTTCCCCAAGTCCGCGCTGCGCAGCTCCCCGACCGTCGTAAATCCCATGCCCATTAAGGTCGTTAAGAATCTGAGACCGAATTACGACAGAACAGGACAGAACTCAGTCACGGTCAAGGCTGACATGCGCTGACAGGTCGTTCCTGTCAACGGATGTAAGGAGACTCCTCCCGATCTGTGGCGTTTGGCCGGTCCCGCCTTTGCCACCGATGCCCCCAATAATACCTCCGCTTTCGTCGCGTTCGCTGACACTTTCTCCCCCGCTACCGCCAGTGCCGCCGCGGATGGTCTGGTATTGGCGGCCTGGTCAGTCGTAAGCACTGGTCCTCTTCCTACACCGCCGTCCTCGCCTCTGGGAAAACCAGGACGACCGTCTTCTCCTCTTTCTCCTATTGTATCGTGAGGTCAAAACGAAACATGTACAGGGGCTAGGGAGGGTTGGCCAAGTCTCATCAGACGTACCGTGAAGCACGCTCCCGGTCGTGGTCTGGTCGTCGGAGGTCTGGTTTGGCTGGACAGACATTCGTTGTGGATACGAGTCGCTGCTTGACTCTGTCAATGGTCACCTAGAATTTGACAAATATATACGTGGGCGCCTATGAGCACGAGATAAGTAACCCACACTTCATAACGGTTCCAATCCGAGTACAGTGGCGTCAGTCAAGTACGGACACAAATAGGTCGAACCGCAGATAGGCGCCGCGGTTGCGATCGCCATGGCATTTCATTTCAAATAATGTGGCACCTCCGTTGCATGCAGAGTCAACGTGCTCATGAAGCGAATATTCCCGCTCGACGCGCCGCTGAGCCTGAACACCCCGATACCGGCTCGGCGTTCGTTCTGGGGTGATGGCGATGGGCGGCGACGCGGGCGGCGAGCTGAGCATGGAGACACCGAGCCCGCTGGCGGAGACGTGCCTGCGCTTCGAGGAGGATCGCGCGGGCGAGCCGGCGCAGCCTCACGTGATCACATCACCACCCCGCAACAGACAGCGGCGGAACGAAACAAAACGAATTTCCTTGTCTGTCTCTCTTCTGTTTTCATTCTCGGATTCTAGAGTACTAGTAGACTACCGCCCCACTCCACCTATATTCCTGAACTGGAATTGCTTTGTCTGAATGAAATGAGTTGCTGAACTTGTTTTGTTTTATTGCCATGTCTGACTCCTCCAGGAAGAGGTCGAAGTGGGATCAAGATGACGAGCCCGCAGTCCCACCTCCCCCGCCCAAGCGTCGTGCTAAGCACAAAACCATACCGGAACCAGCCGACACGACTCCAGCCGAACCTTCCGTACCTCGACAACACCTGTCCCATAGTCGATATGTCCCGCCGCGTACTCATCACCCATCTATAACGCCTTCGCGATCTGTATATTGCTACGAACGCCTCAATCAGATTGAGGAGGGCTCTTATGGCGTTGTTTTCCGCGCACGCGACAAGCAAACCGGCGATATCGTGGCACTGAAGAAGTTGAAATTGGATGAAGAGAAAAACGGGTTCCCCATCACAGCGCTGCGAGAAATCAACGCCCTCATGTCATGTAGACACGAGAATGTGGTGAGCATCCGGGAGGTCGTGGTGGGCGATACCTTGACGCAGTAAGTAGGTTCGTTTGTAGCTTTTCCATCGGCCAACTAACCACTTTCAAGAGTCTTTGTCGTTATGGATTTTATTGAGCACGACCTCAAATCGCTCCTCACGCTGATGCCGTCCCCATTCCTGCAATCCGAAATAAAGACCTTGATGTTGCAGCTCTTGTCTGCAGTTGGTCATTGTCATTCCAACTGGATCCTGCACCGCGATTTGAAGACAAGCAACTTGTTGATGAACAACCGCGGCACTATCAAAGTGGCCGACTTTGGCTTGGCAAGACGATATGGGGATCCTGTCGGAGTAGGAGGCATGACCCAGCTGGTAGTGACGCTCTGGTATCGGTATGTCAACCGCAAATCCTTCGAGTGGGTTCACGAGTAAGCGGCCCGAAGAGCCCCAGAAATCTTGCTCGGTGCGACTACATATTCCACTGCGGTGGATATGTGGTCCGTGGGCTGCATCTTCGCCGAGTTAATCCTGAAGGAGCCGCTCTTCCAAGCAAAGAGTGAGATGGAACTGTTATCCATGATTTTCAAGCTCCTCGGGCCGCCAACCTCCAACTCCTGGCCCGAGTATTCGAAATTACCTCTCGCCAAAACGCTCTCTCTTCCGTCACCTCAACCGCCCCAGTTCCGTCAGAATTTCCAGTATCTGACTGCTGCAGGTATCGACCTGCTTATGTCACTGTTAACGTACGATCCGGAACGTCGGATAACCGCAGAAGAGGCATTGCAGCACCCGTACTTTACGTGCGTCGCGTCGCTGCTCTATATATCCACTCGCGTCTGTGCTCATATCACTCAGTGAATCGCCTCTGCCCAAACATCCGGATCTATTTGGTTCCTTCCCCTCTGCGGCGGCTGGAGAAAAGTGAGTAGCGGATGTCCGCTTGTCAATTTTCGAACTTATCCTATGATCAGGAAACGGAAACTTTTCGAGAGCCCTTCAGCTCCGGCCAGGGCTGCAGATTATAAGCTATTGACGGAGTTCGATTTACCGTGAGTGCGTCATTCTTGTGTCCGGTTCCCCCTGAGCTGTTCACTAGCAATTCATGATCATGGTGCAAGCTGCTGATCGCGAACGTTAGCGCGCCTCGCAGCGATGAATGTATTCGTGCTCAGTTCCAGTCACGTTGATAGTACTAGTAGTCTTGGTGTGGTAATACGGCTATTTTCATACATCGTCTAACTACAGGTCCATCCATCCTTGCTACATACTTTTGAAATCTATATTGCATGCTGCTTATGCATCTGTGAATAAGTCAGTCTTGCATGCCAAGACAGTGGGAAGGGATGCAAACAGTAAGAAGAACCCGTCAACAAATTCGAAAGCATGCCGAGCTGATCCTCAGAGAACCGAACGCAGTCCTCGTGCCACGTGTCCCTGTGGGTCCGACTGAAGTTGCGAGCACATTTACGAACAGTCGTAGATATCGGAGCCTAACAAACAATCAGGAACGAAAGCGAGTCATGAGATGAACGTACAGGATCATATGTATGTTCCGCCAAGATGTTGGTAAGGAGGTCGGGCGTCCATTTCTCCACCGTATAGGGAACGCTGTCAACTAGAGCGCAAACTCCCAAGATTGCCGCATGCCGTTGCCTCACGCTTCTGGCATATCCTGGGTCTTGTCGGGGCGGGATATGACTTTTCTTTATCAGTTGCACGAATCGGTCCTGAAGTTGTCTCAGGTCGCTAGCAAGGACACTAGGAATGGTGACAGACCCGTAATTTGAGAATATGGCGTCGTGGAGATAGTCTCAATATCCCTGACAAAGTACTAAAAAATGTCAGTAACTCAGATGTAGCTCAAAGGATAGAAGTCAAACGTTGCAGCCATCTCTCGAACGTCAACCACTTCATCGTCCAGACATTTGCACAAGACCTGCGCGAAGTCATTGTCGACCGGTGTAATCTGAAAAATACCTCGCCTACCTCCAGTATTTCCATCACTTGACCCTCGGAAATCAAAGGCAATTGCGGAAATAGAACACTGAGATTCCATTGTAGGTTAGCATAGGTTGTCGATAACAAGAGATTGGTGTACCTTGAACCAGGGGCAGAGCTTTGATACGGACTCGCCATGACTGCGCCCATAGGTCAGTAGAGCGCATGAAGCAGGAGATCGGACGTACCGGCGAGTTTTGAATTGCGTCGAAGATAGCGTCGAAAATAGGGTTTATGAGCGATCTAGGCGGGCTGACACCGCACATCTGGACAAGAACATCATTGCCTGAAGATAATAAGGTGGGTTGGAATCAGAGACGAGACTGGTAAGAGGCAAACTTACCTCTTGTAGATAAATCTTCATTATCGTTGACTGTTGAAGGTTGAGATTACAGCACACAAAAAGGCAATAAGATCCACCTTCAGTGAAACGGAAGAGCTCTGGCTGTGTATGCACACCATCAGCTTCGAAATCAAGCCAGATTGTTGACACGCACCATTAAAGGTAAGATATAGTCGAAGACCCTGATGGCCGATGTATCGAGCAACAATTGGAACAGGAACTTGCAAACAGTGATGCCGACTCTGTACTACAGCTGAGCGAACCATCCATGCGAGCGGTATCGGAAATATCACCTGTCGTATGTAGACTGAAAGGCACGAATACCAGGAACACGTTCTTCCCGCCAAACGTGGAATTTCTTGACAAGCTCCGTGATTTTATTCTTGTGGTAGTATCCTCTCATTCCCATTATATCGTAGTCAATCGGAAGGACGCGACACTCCTTGAGGAACACCTCTGTGGTGGGGAACGAGGGCCGTGGTTGAGCCTATGATACTTGAGTGGCAGCCGGACGAGAGAAGATGATTAATTTGCCTTAATTTTACTAGAGAATGCCAGAATGTCTGCTATGGAAGTGCGGATCTGAAAACGAGAACATGAGGATTACAGTACGATTTCGTGGGAAACGTACATCTTCGTGTTCAGTGGACTCGAGTTGCTGCCAGCAGCGCGTGACAATTTCATCCACCCACGCTGTAGGTCAACTTCAGCCGAGAGAAGTGACCAGAGTTGACAATTGGGTACCATTGAATTTCCAGTTGAGAGTCTCGGAGAAGCCTTTCAACACAGAGAGCAGCTTGGTTGTATCAAAAGCTAATTCGGGATTGTAATCCACAGTTGTCCAGATGTCCACCAAGTGGTCCACCAACGGTTGGAGGCGACGAGGATCTTTGTTGTAGAAAACGTACTAGGAACCAATCAATTCAGTGCTGATTGAACGTCTCCGAACACATGCCTCCAAAAATGATGTCCATATTGACACAGTATCGGTCTTCAGATTTGCTCCGAATATATTGGCCATGATTGGTTTGAACCACTGCCAAAGTAAATTCTGCTTCACCAATGGCCAATGCTTGGAACCTGTTGTACCAGATTCAACACAACAGTGAGAAGAGAGATGAACAATTACCTCCAATCAGTCCAGCAACGAACTCTGCCAACGCGCGTTGCTTATCCGGTTCTTTGTCGTGGACCAGTGTCTCCACTGTTGGCTTGAAAGCTTCTAATGGTTCGTCCTCTAACAATTGGACTGCAAGACTGTATTAGCGTTTGGAACGAGACGGAAAAGGATCTTACAAAGGGACTTGACTAAGGATACATTATCCATGATAACAGTCACTTCGTGGTTCTCTTCCGAAAAGTACAAACCTGGAAGGATCGATCACTCTTCCAAAATGGAGAACCGACTGCGGAAAACTCACAGAGCTCCTTCCAAAATTCGGTACTGACTGCAATATCACGAACAATCGCAATCGCCGCATCACTAGCAGACTCCCATGGCTGGAATGTGGATTTAATCGCATCAGGCGCTTTGAAAATAGAAGCACGAGTTCGCCATGTCAGCCAGCCCGGTGGATCCTTGTCGACGAAGACACTATCACCCGGCTAAGTCATATATATTTGAAGAATGCGAGATACTCACACGGCCCAAATTTCCACGATCGAAGTCCACAGGGACCTTGTACGCATCCAAAAACTGACGAGTTAGTTCAGGAGAAGGCTCTATGAGAACCCTTTGCTTGAGGGGATTGTGGTTCCGCCCAAGAATCAAGTCCGTCGGCCCTCGACAAAAAGTCCTCAGCTTGATGATCCGCAGGGCTTTCATTACCTGGAGAAAACACAATGAGGCAAATATGGAAGATTACGGTCATGGTTTTTACAGCTCTTTGCGCATACTAACAAATGAGAAATCAGCTACGCAAAAGGTTTGAGCAAATACGTACATATCTCATGCTGGGATTGCTGTCAGGAGGAGTTAGAGGGAAGGGCGCATAGAGGAAATAGGAAAGGACCTGTCACGGGTTTTCTCCATGAAGTAACGGATCTGTTCAGGAGTAAGAGGCGCGTCCCGTCTTATCACGGCTCGTAGGCATCGTATGGCAGCGATCTCGTATTTCCAATGAGTTTTGGGAGAATTTCCAATGGCCAACAAAATGGAAATCTTTCATAACCGTGAGCTGATGTTTTCGCTGTACAGACTGGAACTCACGAGCTCATTGGAAGATTCGTTCATCAGCCGGACGCGCAGTTTTCTGTTGTCCGTGCACTTTTGTATCAGTTGTTGATCCTTTTTGCTAAATTCGACAGATGAAAAGATGGCGTCCAATTCAGGTGTTGCCACATTGTTCACCAGAAAGCACGGCTCGGACAGACTATTCAGGCCTAGGGTGACGTTGAGAGGATATACGGTCGTAGAAAATAAACTCACAATTCTCCGACACGACAGAAACACAATCTAAAGCAATGTGAATACGCGCAACGCGGTGGGACCAGAAAAGGGCACCTTGAATTGATGGCTAAGTACGGCATCAGATGATGTAATTTGACCATCGTCTACTAAGCATCGCACCTTTTCGTTTTGCTGACAGAGAAAAAGGCTATGCACCAGCTTGGGAGCCAACGTGAGCTCAGAAGCCGCGTATTTTCCAAAATTCATAAAATTCAGGGTCCACAGTGCACCTGACCACAGTGAGTAAAGCGTGAAGAACGACAACGAGGGCCGGCACACCCTTCATGCGGTCGTCGTCACCTGATTCCAGTGCCCGATACAGCACCGGGAATGCACGGCGGCGCACGCCATCGTAAACCTTCGGGGCAAATGAATTGGTAGCCCAATGAGCAAACGTAGGTACTTACGACACAGATTGAGTCGAGTACCGACTGGCTATAGCTGAAGATACGAGTTCAAAGATCAAGTTCACCGTAATGCAGGGTCTACGCACGAGCGGATTGTGGCATAGTTCCACAGAGACCACTCAACTAAATCATCAATCAAGAGATCTTCGAGGGGGCCACGCAATCTCTCTAGTGAATTCCACCGCAGTCTTGAGGAGTGATAAAACCTTGCCCGCCTGACCCAAACGGACCTGGGCCATGTTTTCTGCTTCGCCACAAGTCTCGCGACATTTTTTTCTGGTCGACCAAGATTTGAAGTTCATTACCTAGTACGAAACCAATCTGCGCACCTGAATTGTACTTCTTTTCGCATCCTTGGTCCTTGCTGTCGCCATATTCCAGCATATATGTTCTGATTCCTTCAATCTGGAACAGGATAAACAAACGATCAGTAGCCATGAAGGCGATTCACTTACGAGCATCTCGGCAGCATCGACAGTATTTTCTCCGCCTTGCTGCGACAAAGACCTCGACGCGTCATGTAGGAATTGACCGAAGCGGCGGCGTAAAGAAGAAATATAAATGTGACGCGGATCCGTGGGATCAGTTAGGGCGAAGCCTGAATTCAGAGGCTCGATGACGCCTATCATTTCCTCGATTTCATATCTGGGACGGTTCAGGCGCAAATCGCGGCACGGTTTGGTCAACACCGGACTCACAAGATGTCGCTGGTGCTAGTGGCAGCGCGTAGGGCGTCCGGTTTGAACGCATCTCTAATCAAAGTGGGGATACCAGAGAAGGCGTTGCTGACGAAGGATAGGTGCCTGAGTATGTGTTAGATACACTACACGAACCTCAACTTCGGAATACAGCTGACCGGCAAAAATCGTTGGACCATACGGCATTTCGTGTCTCCCCTTGAATATTTTAGTTTGATGAAAGAGCGTAGATTCACTGCGTTCAAAGGCCTTGTCGGCGCAGATGGGCCGACAAAGTCCGATCATGGCCTGACGTTAGCCGAATCACGAACGCTGTTGAAGTCCGTCGGCCCGCGGTCTAGGTACTAGACGCTCAGGTAGTGACAGCGGGTTTCCATGGTTCGGCTAACGTCGAGCGGTGGTCGGACCAGTCGGGCCGCGGGCGCATGCGCCGACAATACGCCGAAGCCTCTGAACGCCGCGAATACACGATGAACTCACCGGACTCCAAAAGTTTCGAAAGCAAGTCCAGGGCTGGTTCGACCAAGTCCTTGAAGATCGCTAGACAGAAATCTATTTCCTCGACATTGGGGACGTGCCAGGAAACTTTCACTTCGTCCGCCTTGTAAACTTTGCCCCAGTAGAGGTGGTGATTCCGGCGAAATTCTTAACAGAGAAATGGAGCTATGGATGAAGAGGATTTTGGAAAGCATACCATCACTATTCCACTCGTCCGGATTCACGAATTTGTTTTCAAGCGAGTAGGTGTGTGACAGCGTGAGCAATGCGTTGCTCAAGAGTTTACCGCTCCATGCAAATCCGCGATTGGAAAACGTCTTCTCATTGAGTAGTCTCAGTAAAGAAATGAGTCGATCCTTGTACGGAAGAATCTGTTGAAGTTCAGTGCCATCAAATATCGGCGAAACGACTTGAACCGACCGCAGTTCCATCGCTGAAGGAAACGAAACCCTCGGTAAGTGTCAGAGCCGGTTGCAGAGAGACCTACTTGTAGACGCATCCACGTAGAATGGCCAGATCTAGAGTAGCATTGATATAGCTCGTAGTGAAGAGGGAGAAAGGATGACCAACGCCAGTGCAAAGTTGCATCAGAGGGAAGCGGCGAGGAAGCCGCTGTCGTCCGAAGTGAGCTCGCCCCGTTCTCCAATTCGATCCTGATATTGCGCTCGCATAAAGGAAAGAACTTGGCAAGACATTTGACAGGATTGGCGTTGGCCAATGCTTCGATCAGAAGATGGATACCGCGGACTGCATTCGAGCGCACAGTCGTGGACGCATAGTCGTAGACCAAGTTGAGGACGAGATCGTACAAGGACGGAGATAGATGAGAGCATATGCTCATGCACGCACGTCCTGATCAAGCAAGTAAGCCAAGGGACGTGAACGAGACAAATTCGACCACGCACCGACAGCATCGACAACTTGAACTTCAGTCGCTCCCCCACCTTCTTCGGGAAGGTTCTCTTGGAGTTGATAGACACGCCGGATGAACTGAGTGACCCAATCTGCAAAGCTGCCCGTCATATCCTAATCGAGTTGAGACTATGGCTCATGATGCAAAATCACGTCTCTCTCTGACCTGCACGAGTCGATCTTCCTCCTCATCGGTCAACCTCGGAAACTCCCTATCCGAGTCATCCATATCGAAAGGTGCGTCGTATGAAGGTGGACTGGTTGGCCGGCATATTGAAGTACCATTCAGATGGTCGTGCATCCCGTCAGCGAACATGATATACTGCGCTACCTCTACGATAAACTCGGTAGTGTGCAAAGTTTTCGTGGGATCGTTCTTGATATGATCAGCACCGAACGTCGAGGAACAAGCAAGCAAACAAACCAAATCTATCCCCGGGATGAGGAGCTCCAAGATCGGAATAAGATGTTTCGCGCCCGGATAGTACACCTTACGAGAAACGATGGCTGGAGCGACTGCACCAAGTGCCTTGATAACTGCAATCGTTCGTTGGGTCTGGAATGGAGAGTGAATATTGGTTGAATGGAACATGAATGGCAAGCGAACTTCGATGAGAGTTTCCAAAGCTGGGATGGCCCGCTCTAATATAGGGTGCAATATAAGATCGGGCTCCATGACAGTCATAGACTTCAAGCAGCTCTGGATGTTGCCAACCGTGTTGGAGTCCTCACAAAACATTGCTAAGAATGCGACCGTCCGCAAAGTCTTGACGAGCTCCCTCTTCATCTGTCTCGTGAGTCGGCGATTCTTGTAGGCAGGTGTGAGCATGGGCATAGAAATGGACGAGCATCATACCATCGGTGTCTTACAGTCGGGCTGCTGTTCCTCAAGCCAGCCTGTACATAGATGAGAAGGATTGATAACTAGAAGGCCAAGATCGATGTACGTCGGTTGAAGTCGTATGCTATATATTTGATGAATGCAGCCAGCTGGATTCTCAGTCAGTTGCTGAAGACATACAAACCCCGCGATTTGGAACTGGTGCTCATACATACATCGTTCGTGAAGGGGCCAGAGTTCGATGGGTGGAAGAAGCTCTCAGTGGAGGCAATTATCTGGGACAAAGACTCCAGGGCCTTGCTGCCCGCAAGATACGTTTTATTTTTCGGCGGTCCGACACCGAGAGGAGCAGAAAGATAATCATGCAACGAATGTTGAGTGGGAATTTGGGGGGTGTTCATTCCTGAAGGAAGAGGCGTGAACAAGGGTGTGGGGGCCTTGGACGTCGGAGATGGCATCCCATCCGGGGCCATTGAGTACACAATGACCCTTGCCAAAGATTCTGACTGCATGTCAGAGAATGATCCAATTGATTCGGAGTAGGACAAACGTATTCGCCACTCCGGTTTAGGTAACCGCCCAATTTCTCCCGCAACATTACGGTCCGCAGATGGACCAGTTGTGAGAGAACCGCCGTCGGCGAGTGGGATTTCCATCGAGTTGATGCATTTACACATCAAGAGACTCCACTCATGCTCAGTGAAAACACCAACGTCCTTGTATAAGCCTGGCCAGGCGGAGTTGGTATGTAGATCATCCTCAGACCACTGAGGTCGGCCTTCGCCTTCCGATTTCGCATCGTCCGGCAGCTCAGCCAGCTTGCGGGGGTCACTGACGTCGGAAGCGACGTGTAATTCCACAAGGCTTGCGAGAAATTCGAGCATCCTCTCATCAAACATGTAGCTGTTGATCGCTTCCCATATCCTGAACAGCATTGGCAGATACGTTTGTGGATGACTGAGAGGAAGGAAAGTAAGCAGGTAAAATTGGGCCGCAAGAACGTACTGTAGAATGGGTCAAAATCAGCGGCATGGCAGATAAAAGGTACTCGCATCCAAGTCCGTGTTATTAAGGAGCGGGACGAAGACGGAAAGCATTTCGTTCGCGGCGGCGGGATGGAAAAATCTGCGTGAATTTGCGGCGATGTAACCCATAATCCACGGCAGCTGTCTAAATGAGAGCAATTGTAGAAGAGAGTAAAAAGACGCTGTCGAGGACATACGTATATTCAAACTGCCTCCGTGTGAGGAAGAGGTCCTTCGATAGAATATCGTAAATTGGTCGCCAAGGTAATCGCATGTCCGTGATTGTTATTTTCTTGGTCGACTGAGTGAGGCTTTTGAAACCATCCGCACACGTAGCCATAATTTGGCCAGGCATGCCCGGGGTCGTACTCAAGTACCAATAGATTTTGGCCAACTTAATGCGCGTTTTCTGCAACGACCAATTAACAGCGTCATAAATCTCAACGCCGCAATGTCCACCTTCGGGATAGGGTACCTCAACAAGGACCAGTAGGATAACATGGAATCCCACTGGAGAAGCCCCACCTTGCATTACTGTATCAGAGCTGGATCACTGAGAGAGGACGCCACGCGCACCTCGTAGTCGCGAGCCATGGTACATTGTTCGATTCTCAGAACTATGAATTCGAGCATCTCAATCATCTTCGTTTCCGGTTCTACACCATATGGAATTGATTTGATGTATTCTCTGTATTTTCGGAGGGACCGGTCTGGGTCCGTGCTGCTTTCAGGATTCGAGTCATGGATGGTGAGCAGCGATAAATCCAGTTCCGGTGGGGCCATAATGAAGAGTGAATCAGGGAAGAAAGTTCAAAAGGGGGTGTACCGGACAGATGCTTTGTCAGCCGCGGCCGCGCGTTGCACAAGACCATTGAACTCCACAAATTGACAATTACTTGCCGCTCCGATTTATTATGCTACTGTGGAGAATGCTATCTCCCGCAGTTCCTCAACCGCCTTTTCTCGCACAAAGGTCCATATACCGTTCCGCTGGGCTCGAACATCCCCCAGGCCTTCACGTATCTCCTCCAGCCGTTCGGTGTATTCCCGTCCATCGTCTTGCAGCTCCCGTAACGTCGCTAGAGACTTCTCTAGACCCTCCAGTTGTGTTTCGGGGGAAGTGAAATGTGAATGTTCATACACCGGTGGACCTCCGCCGTTTGCGAAAGACCAAAGAAACAGTTTGTGCGCGGCCACCGTAAGATCGGGTGCTCGCGCAACCCGTTTCGAGACCTCGTCCACTTCATCCCTGTCCTCTTCGTCGTCCTCTTGCTTCGGTACGACCGCTGGAACACTAGCCATGTCATTTTCTTCACTGATTACCTGCCATAGCTTCCCTAGAGCCTTCCTCAGCGTCCCTTCCCCTTCGATGAGGCCGTTGGTAGCATGCTCGAGTTCATCCAGCAAGTTCGATCGGAATGTGTGGATAACTGCCTTGTCCATGACAAAGGACGAGTAGCTGAGGTGCTGAGAAGTCGGAGGCGGATACGGGGATTGTATTGGGGGTGACACTGAGCGGGACAAGTGCGGTAGGGCTGGTGGCGATGGCGAACGCGCCTCCTGAGGGAGTAATAGTTTTATACGCTTTCTTGCCCGCTCTTCTTCCTGTGTATTCGAGTAAGCGATTGAGCAAGGGAGGAGCCCAGCTGACGCACCTCCCATTCGCCGACGCCAGGTCCCCACGAAGTGATTTTGCCTCGCCGCGCCCATCGTGCACGTCGTTTGGTTTTTGAGCCCCAGTTTCCGGTGGCAAGAGTCGCAGCCGATTCCTCGTCGTCGTCGTCGTCGTCGTCTGAAACATAGCCGTGGGACGGATAATACCAGGAGTTCTGGTCACTGAGTGGCAGGACGGGGAAGGGAGTACTGCACAGTTTTTCAGCCCAGATGCCAAGAACACTAATGAATACACACAGAGATTCTTCGCGTCGTTTGCCATCGGTGAGGGACCGGCTCTCAACAGCCGACATGGCGTCCGGATTCAAGTGGAAATCAATACAAGACAACACGTCTCTAGTATTACATTTGTCTATTTAGTCAAGGCCAAGACTATCTAACCAGCATTAGGTGCTGCTGCCGTCTCTGATACAAAAGTCTCCTTCCGCGCCACGCTGACCTGCTGGAAACTCTGCATCCCCGTAAGACCCCAGCGCCCCATCATTGCCTTGTCCTGCGGAATTGCGTCAGTGAATGAAAGCATTTTTTGTTGTGTCACACTAACCTCGTCCCAAGGCGCGCCTGATCAACGGAGGTTAGCCAGTTTCAAATCGGAACTGAATGACAAACAAGGGGTGGTCAGCATAGCATCGCCGGTGAAAACCGCGTTCGCCCCAGCCATAAAGCACATGGCCTGCTCAGACTCCGGCAAGGTGTTTCTGCCGGCAGCAAGTCGAATGATCGTATTTGGTAACACAATGCGCGCAGTGGCAATAGTGCGGAGGAGGACGTGATATTTCACGGGCTGCGGCAATTAATTACAGTAGTGAGTGGTCGGGCCGCACATTACCTCGTTCCCTTCCAAAGGAGTCCCAGGGATAGGAACCAGAGCATTAACGGGGAAAGACTCAGGATGCTCAGGCATGCTTGAAAAATATTCAGTAAATGTTGCACAGTGAAAGATATGTACGCACTTGGAAACTTCCCAAATCAGACCGACCCGATCCGCGTCGGATTCACCGAGACCCAAGATACCACCTGAGCAGACGCTGATACCCGCGTCCCGGACAGCAGTGATCGTGTCCAGACGTTCGTCATACGACCGCGTCGTGATAACCTAAACGACTGAGATACGATACTGAAAGAGGTTAAAGAGCACGTACCTCAGGGTAAAACTCTCGTGACGTGTCCAGATTATGATTATACGCCGTGAGCCGCTAGAAAGTATTAATTCCATGTGATGCAAGAAAAGCAGAAAGTCTTTTACGCCTCCTTCAGTTGCCTGGCCTGGTCTGGCGACAGCATCCCGAGGGTCGTGCACACCTCCATACCCATGCCGCGCACCTCTCGGACCATCTCCAAGATCTTCTCGAACCCGCGTTTACGGCCGGCCAAGTCCCTCCAAGCCGCCCCCATGCAGAAGCGAGTGCTCCCATTTTCCTTTGCCTTCCGAGCGGCCTCCATCACAGGTTCTATCTCAAGTAGACGCGATGCTTTGGTGGGAGTAGAATACCGAGACGACTGAGAGCAATT
>QVIE01001465.1:0-41672 GCA_013387415.1 Panellus pusillus | reverse complement strand
GGTCGTCAGCCTCGCTGTCTTCTCGAGGAGCTGCTGAGCGAGAGTCTTTTTGGAGCGAGTCTGGACCTGCTGGACGCGGGGCTCGCCAAAGACGGTAGGGCGCCTAGACGCCACGGTGGGGGAAGGAATCTCATCTGCCCAGATGGTGATGAGTTCGGCCTTGCGATCGAGGCGCATGGAGACACAGCCGGGGTCAACGAAAAAGTCAAATCCTTGACCACGACCATCAAGGAGGGATATCCAGTCGAACCACTGGACGCCTGCGGCGACGCACGCGGAATAGACGGCTCGCGGGGGAGACAGTCCGGGGAGAGAGTGAGACAGCGGCGGCCGGAACCACGGAGGGGTCGGCGACGTCCCATGTCTGGGCGTAAAGGGCGGTGAGATTAGCCTCGAGGACAAGCTGGAGCTTGACTACGACATCGGGGGCGTAAGTAGAGAAGAGAGGCGCGAGAGATACGCGACGGCGTGGGCGACAGCGGCAGCAAGAGAGGAAGACATGATGGGCGTGGAAGAGATCGTCCGGCGATGGAAATATTTTACTTATAACGAGCGGTCGTGAGTCTGAAAACAAATTGTTATTTTCAAAATTTGATATCTCCTGTTTTGGACTGACCAAGTTTGGTGAGCGAGCAGCGGAGCCTGGAGGAGGGAACACTGAAAACGGGCGCGAGGCACTCCCTTTATACGTCGAAAACAAAAGACTGCCTGGCTTCTTTGATTGCGCCCTTTGAGAACAAGGCCTAATTGTTCCCCACCTTGTATTCCATTATAGTCACAACAAGCGTCCGAATCCGGACTGCCGGACCCGGAATCTCATTTTCAAACTCCGCGTGATACTGACTAGTTTTCGCTCTTCCCACCCAAAAGTCGTCCACCACCATGGCAAGTCCCCGTCGTCGTTCCGTCCGCTCCTGCTGACCGTTTCCCCAGACTCTCGCCGTCGACCTCCTCAACCCGTCCGCCGAATTCGAAAAGCGCCAGCACAAGCTCAAGCGCCTCGTACAGTCCCCCAACTCTTACTTCATGGACGTCAAGTGCCCAGGTCTGCCGTCTCCTCCTTGAAAACCCACCGCGTATTCACAAATTCCATAGGGTGCTTCACCATCACCACCGTTTTCTCGCACGCCCACACCGTCGTCCTGTGCGGCTCGTGTGCAAGCGTCCTGTGCCAACCACCGGAGGCAAAGCTCGTCTGACCGAGGGTCCGTTCCCCATCTCCTTTCGCACGTTGCATCCCTGATCTTGTCGTCCAGGCTGCTCTTTCCGTCGGAAAAACTAGACTCTTCATCTCATTCTAGTCTTCTCCTACTGCATCTCTCAGCCACGCACCATGTATCGAGATTTACCACTGAAAAGTATGCTGGATTATGGTTGGCCTGACGTCCGGTTCTGCACCAGTCATCCGTCCTAGGGTTCCTCTAGGTTATTATATCAAATTATATGCTAAAGCCTGGCCTCCGGGCCCCGTCTATCTGCTCGCACTACACCTTCCTGCGTCGTCACCGCCACCAGCGTGCCTGTCCGTGTGTACAGCTACAGCGAATGAGTCAATGTAACGAGTCAGTCTTTCGACGCACTTGTCCGTAGACGATCGCCCGTCCCGAAGCGGCACGCGGAGAGGCCATCTACCGAGGTCAGCACTAGATCTCAGAAAACTAGTGAGCACATACGACGTATAACAGCCAGTCGCCGCAATCGAATGAGTTACTGAGAATAAAGTTTAGTCAGTCACACGACTGCCAAATCTCAAATGCATACTCATAGAAACAAATCGAATGGTCTATCGTGCTCTGAGCTCTAACCTCAGCCGCTGTCTAGTCTCGAGTGATAAACACGTACGACCATGCTTGTCGCGTTAGGCCCTTTGGCAAAGCGTTCCAGCCCGAGTGTCCTCGCGGCCGCGCCGAGCCTACACACCAGTCAGTAATGAAGCCTCAGAAAAGACCAACTCAAACTTGCAGATATAGATCCGACATGTAACTCAGGATGCACTGCAGATCCAGATCCACACAATGTACTCGGTAATGATAGACAGACAGTACGTACCTTTTGGAACGGCGCGTCGTACGAGGGGATGTCGCGTGCCTTCATCCAGTACATGAAACGCGTCATGCCCGCAACGGACGTGTCTCCCTCGAGCGCAATTTTGATCGCAATCGGGCTCCTCAACCGTTCCTGCAGTGTCCGAGTTACTCAAAAGATAACGCACGCATGGAAGCACCCACGGCAGTAAACTCGGCGTATATTTGGCGGATTTTGGGGTGAACGCCCTCCTTCTTGAGCATCGCGGTGTAGCGATCCTCCTCGAGCAGACACTCCTCAGGCGGGGGCACGCTCGCGGGCATACGCCACTGCCCCGTCGGCTGCCATGGCTCTTCTTTCTGAAACGAACACATCATCATGAAGACGATGCGCCTGCGGTGCCAAATTGAGTGAATAAGAACGTGCTGGAGAATTGGACGAGATAATGACCCATTCTGAATCGCCTTGACCGCGCGCGTGAGATACGACCGGCCATCTCGTAGCCGTTCCACTTGATATACAATAGGCGTTGCTACGGAGGCGCTCGAGAGGAAGTAACACTGGGCCGCCGCGCTTCATTCGACCAGCATACGCATTTACAGACAAGACCTACGTGAAGGGACTGCGAAATTCCATCGAAGGCGGCACAAAAGACACAAAAGCAACCTACATGTAGACCGAATGCAGGGTCGACGCTATTGGTGGCGGATACGAGCGCCTGGCTGATAACCTGCCTGCCGTTCGCAGTTACAATGAGCCCGACCGCTTGAAGGAATTTCCACCCACACCGCCAAAGACGCCGCGGGCGCGCGTCGGAAGCCAAAGTGTTTTTGAGCGAAACAGGTCGACTTCAAAGCGCTCGACTTCGACGCCGTCGCAATCGTCTCGTGGTATTCTTCGGGCGGCGTGGATGCCATTAGAAAGAGAGACGGTATAGAGATCTGCAGCTGATTATGGTCGGACTCGGAAGTAAAGTTACATGCTCGTCCCGGTGTCCCGGTAGCACGTGTATTCGACACTTGACATCTGTCATCAATACAATCATTCGACTCGGCGATCATCCAGGCTGCCCGTCTGTCGTTCGTTGCGAAAGGTGGGACTGCACCCTCAGAAGACAAGAGGGAAGTGGCCTTTACCATTTTCCTATTCCCTATTATTGAAATACGGTTCGCTGCGAGGGTGCTATCGAGCACCAAACGAGAAATTGTGGAGAAGTGCGGTACTCAGAATCTCAGATACGAGAAAGGGAGGTAGTAGATGTCATAGCAAGGTTACAGTTCTTCAAAGTCGATAGTGAACCCACATTCGTGGCACACTGCTGGCCAGCACTCCCCCGTCGCGCAGAATTTGGCCCAAACACATGCTTGTGCTCCTCGTCCTTCTTGCGCTGCCACACCGACTCTTTTCGTCTTTCGCCGCAAATCCCGCAAGCCCTCCTCGAACTTCCGGTTCTTATTCTTGCTCTTCTCCGCTGTACGCTTCTCGTACTCGGCGTCAAGCGCCTCCGGCGAGCCCCACTTCTTCCACGCAAACTCTCAACCTGGTACCGCACGTACAGCATCATGTTCGAGTACGTTGACTTGTGTGGGTTCGCCTTGAGCATGGTGCGGCAGGACCTCCTCGTCCCGTAGCTCAGCTGGAGGAACGTAAGGGGAATGATGCAGTATTCGGAGTGATTTCTGAACGCACGGTCGGTCAAAAGGTAGTCCTGTTTGCATTCAGTCTTAGTCAAAAGACTGTATTTCTCCGGTTTTTCGTTTTGGCACGTCTTGCACACAAGACAGCCGAACGTCTTTCTGTATTCATGATCAATGGACCAAGATTGGCACTCCCTGCACTTGGGATTCAATGCTGGGTCCAAGTACACCCCTACACCCATGTTTTGTGAGAAATCCGAGTGAAATTATAGTCAACGCACATACCTGGCTCCATGTTCTTCTTTATGCGCTGTGATTCGCGCTCCTTCTCCTTGCGCAGCATGTCCTCATCGACCTCCTTGTCATCCTCAATGAGAAACCCACCCTTAGAATTCGCCATCTTTGACAAATCATACTCGAAATACTTGCCAAGCCGCGCATCGCGGTGCAGCGGCTTGGACTTTGATAGTCCGGGGGCAGTCGGTGAGTTGGAATTGGCAGGCACGACAGCAAGAGGTCGCTTATTGTTCGAATTAGAGACAGAACTCGTTGATTTTCCTCTTCGCGTTGTCTCTGGTTGGCCTTGGCTTTTAAACGGTTTATCTCAACTTGTTTGATTTG
Organism: Panellus pusillus; assembly: GCA_013387415.1. NCBI lineage: Eukaryota > Fungi > Basidiomycota > Agaricomycetes > Agaricales > Mycenaceae > Panellus > Panellus pusillus. The sequence continues at coordinate 37,389 of QVIE01001465.1, read as the reverse complement.
TTCAGGGGTCACGGAAGGATTGAGGTGCTTTGGCGAGGCGGGGGAGTTACAGGTCGGTCGGCCATGGAAGTTGGAGCAGTGAAACAAGAGTCAAGACAAGCGGCTGAGTCAGGCACGCGCTCGCGTCCCAATTAGTCACGCGCCCTACTAGTCACGAAAGCGTCGATAGCAGAAAGGTACAACAAAAAAAAATAAAAAAATACAGTCGACACTAAGAATCGGGAGTATCAACAACCATGTCGTCCTCTGCCTGGTGGACTCCATTAGTAGTCTTCTCGTCCCTGTTCGACTCGTTCTCGGCCGAACTGGCCACCGGACGCGTTCCGTCACCCGCGTCATCCACCTCCATCTTTGCCGTCCCGCCCGACAATATGTGCGCAGCCGTGCTATGCCCGCTCGGCCCCGCACCAGCCGTCGTCGACGCCGACGCCAGGATCCCAAACTTACGCCCGCCCGAGGCTTCTGTCAACGTGCTCCCGCATCCCGATGGTCCGCGTGATTCGTCCGGCCGCCCTCGCCCTCATCATCCGAGTCCGAGAGCTCCCCATCCGCCTGTCGCCTCGAATCGAGCATGCGACGGTGCCGCCGCGTGTCGGGAGGAATCAAGTCGTCATCCCGGGAGGAATCATCCAACGCCATGTCAATGGGAAGAGAACGGGATGTCTATGGGAAGGACACGTAAGTTGACAAAATGGCAGCGAACCACACGGTACTTGCCCGACATCTGACCGACGGCGGACCGCCAGTGTGCCGAAGGTTCTCCATTACGATACGCTTCACACGGTCCAAGTAAGCAGGCGTGTTCAGGTCGTCCGTATTGGATGACTTGACATCGAGCTCGTAGTCTGGGCCAAAGTACTCGTAGTACTCGTTCACTGGGATTTCTTGGGGAAGCTTCCGTTAGTAATCTTGACCTCGAATCGTAAATCCAGCCGTACCGGGCCCCAATTCTACTCCAGCGGCCAGGCCGGTTTCGTAGGCCCATGCACGGCTGACATTGCGCATCGTGTACCCACCGCCGCCGAGCAGCAATAACGGGCGATTGAACGACTTGACAAATTTGACACAATTCGCATGGCCTGTTTCACATGAGAAACTTCTTTCAAGCACTTTGTAAGATATGCACCGCGCATAGAAAGATTGAGACAGCCGAGTTTGTCACCGGATAATGAATCCGTGCGCACTGCAACACAATGGCGGGGATCATAAGAATCCATGACTTGCTGAATGACCTGCGCAACATTTAGGTCCACAAACGGGCAACTCGCAGGATAAATCTACCGGCTCAAACACAGATTTATAATTTTCGTCAGATATCCCGTCTCTGAGCGGGAAATTTAGGGCGTAGTGTTTTCCTTTCATCACACCGATATCCTGAAGAAATCTTAATGAAGTACGTGAAGCAAGGAAGAACAGATCTCACCCGCAATTCTCCCGTTCCAGGGAAGTATTCCCCATACTTGTGGAAGCTCACAGTCATGACGCGATCAGTGGTGTAAAACGCCTCCTCTACACCGTCACCGTGGTGCACATCAATGTCAATGTAAAGCACACGGTTGTGATACCTGGAAGAAAGGTAAAAACCCCGACAAAAAATATGCAGAAGCACGGGTGATCACCGTAGAAGCTCGAGGATGCCAAGGACGATATCTGAACGACATCAGTATTTGGGATTGTGCAGTGAAAATGAAATACCGTTTACATAGCAGAAGCCACTGGCCTCGCTCTTCTTGGCGTGGTGCAGACCGCCCGCCCAATTTATCGCAATATCGCATTTGTCACGGCTCAATCGCGCGGCACCCTCTTGAATCCCAAAATTCACAAACGAACAAATCAAGACGGATAGATAACGAACCCATGGATCCACCAGCCGATATTGAGCAGTAATCGAACAGCCCATCAAAAACAGGGCAATCGTCACCGACGTTATCTGGGTGAAAATAGAGATTTCAACGTAAATCATCGAAAAAATTGCATACACTTACATTTGTGCTGCTCCTTGACGTACGAATTCATATTGCTCGGTGTGATGCGACTCAAGAACTCGACGTATTCGTCCGAATGGAACTGGGTCATTTCGCGCTTGGTCGCAGGTTTCGCGCGCTAAATTCAAGGGGCTCAAACGCTGTGATGACATGACGCAAATGCAGAGACTGACGAAGATCTCCATCTTCTTGTACAGACCGTAGTTCATGACCAGGGAATGGCACATGCGTATCCGCGTTGGTTTCATTCTGCGAGTTCAAGCCAGAATTAAATGAGAATCCCCACCTGTGTAAACAATGAAGGCGTACGGATGCCCGGGGCCATAGTGGAAGCCCCCAATGTCAGAATCGAAAAAGTAGCACTGAGGTCATAGTCAGCATGTAAAGACACAGGCAAAAAAGCTACCGTCATACAACACGTTTTTTGCTCGTCTCTCCTTCGAGGGGTATCATATGCGCCATATTTTGCCGAAGCGTATCTCAAGGTTCCATAATTCAGAATGGATGAGATAGTTGACAGTTTGGGACAAGTTCGAGGACACTGCCACCTCCCAATCACAGGAAGCACGAATGAATGTTCGCTCCCGCGATCCCAGATTGGAAACAACAGTGTTGTTGGTACACGTCTTCACGCAGACATCGACACAGAGATCAACGTGTATGAATGGGTATTGTACAAGATGCATGTACATAGTGACTATATCTTTGCCTTCCCCAACGGAGTATCGTCCCGTCCTAGACTCAACGGTCAACGGCGTTCAAAGCATTGGCTCTTCAGTCACCTTGGTAAACTAGAGTCGACGGAGCGAAGCCAAAGTCCTCGGCAAGTTGTATATTCTAGCTCGGGGTGAGACTTTCACTAGTACCATAGTCGAGACTCACAAGCTCTCCTGCGATCACACGAACCTAAGCAGGAATTGAGCCCGGGGTAGAATAGACAAGCCAAGAAAACATACCATCGACCAATGATGCACACAGTGAAGCCCCGCAAACCACAGCTATGACACGGTCAGTTTGCAATGAGGGATACTTGAACATCGACTGACCTCACGACCGAAGCTGGTGTCAAACTCCTGGAGGTAAGGAGTCACAGCCTGGAGAATTAGTCGGGTACTGGCGTCTGCTCGCGGAATGATCTGCTCGAGGCGCTTTATAGTCGACAACAAGGCATTCCTAGCGGCTTCTCTCTCTCCTTCCATGGGAGTGTTGCGCAGCCTAACATCATAGGAGAGAACATACGGCGGCTGGACTCAATGCAGTCCAACAGGAGCTCAAAATGATCTCTGGAATGACGGAGGTGCTTGCCTAGAAGGAATTTAGTGGTGAGGCGTGTGCACGGATGACACGCACCGATAGTCGAGCCAGGTAGATACTTGGACTGGACAACAAGCTGATCGTTCGACACGATATGATTGTCTAGCAAATCAATGCCTACGGACCATAGTCAGGTCCTGTGTGGTCAGTGCGAGCCAGATACCGCCCGACCTTGCTGAAGGACAATTTTGGAGACTTGGAGCAACTGAGAGAGGGTTGTCTCCGTGGGCTGCTCCGGGATCACGAAATTTTCTTGCGCTTGCATGGTGGCGGTACTGGATATCGACGAATCGGGATTTTATAAGCGGAGGAACGCGGTGAAGGCGAGGCATGTCTTGCCTCGATGCTGACAAGCCTGCACACATGTCAAAGAAATTTTTCGGAGTACGACGGATACAAAAGCGATGTGTCTGCAACCTAATTTCGAACAACCCACGGAGATATAGGCGGACCGAACTCAAGGAGAGGATTTGTCTGCCAGAGATACTCGAAATCCGAGAGAGAGACTGGCAGAAAACAGAAATATGTTTCCACCGTCGTCGTCGCTCTGGTTAAGGAAATTTCTCCGCTTCGCCCTTATATCCGCATTGCACAGCCACTCATTCCCAAAATCACGATGCTCTCTACTCTGAGGACAGCGCGCACAGTGGCAAGAGTATGTCCCTGACAGCGCTCTTTGAACCCTCCTCAACGCTCTTTCCAGGCTGCATCTGCAGGTCAGAGGCGCTTCCTCTCCCTTCACGAATATCAATCCGTAACTCTGCTCAACTCTGTAATTTATCTCCTTCTCGGACGCGTCTTTCACTGAGAAAAGATAGTACGGGATCCCCACACCCAAGAGCATTGCAGCAAAGTCTCCCGAAGAGGCTTATGATGTTGCGAAGAATTTTGGTCCGTGTCATGACCTTGAGTCTGAAGCCAGCTCATCTTCCCCCAGGTCGTGACCAACTCGTCATCAAGGCTCAGGTTCTCGCTGGGGGACGCGGAAAGGGCAAGTTCGATAGTGGATTCCAAGGCGGAGTGCACATGGTTAGCAGGTAAGGTTCCGATGCGTTCGGTCTATAGTTCACGACTGGATATCGCACTGTCAGCCCGGAGCAGGCCAAGGAATACGCGTCCAAAATGATCGGTTCAAAGCTCATAACGAAGCAAACTGGGGCTGGGGGCCGCATCTGCAATGCCGTACGACATATCGTACTCGCTACGAGGCTTCCTTGAACTGACGGTGTATCTAGGTCATGCTGGCTGAACGACGCAACCCCAAGCACGAATACTACGTTGCCGTCCTCAACGACCGTGTCTCTCAAGGCGTCGTTCTCGTTGCTTCTGCCCAAGGAGGAATGAACATCGAGGAGGTTGCCGCGAAGGACCCGGACGCCATCATCACCACCCCCATAAGCTTCGAGAATGGCCTTAGTAAATCAGAGGCCCTCGAAGTTGCTTCCAAGTTGGGTTTCAAGGGCGGAGCGCAAGATGAGGCTGCCGACATCTTCATCAACCTGTACAAGATCTTCAAGGACAAGGACGCGACTCAAATCGAAATCAACCCTATGGCGGAGACTGACGACGGCCATGTTCTTTGGTCAATCTCTACACTCTTGTTATCATTATTTCCGTTCTTGAATTTTCCGAGGCAGCATGGACGCCAAATTTGGCTTTGACGACAATGCGGAGTTCCGCCAGCAAGATATCTTTGCCTTGCGTGATATCTCGCAGGAGGAACCTTCTGAAGTCGAGGCTCAAAAAGCGAACCTTAATTTCATCAAACTCGACGGGACTGTTGGGTGCCTGGTCAACGGCGCCGGTCTGGCCATGGCCACCATGGATGTGCTTTCCCTCCACGGTGGCAACCCTGCCAACTTCCTGGATGTCGGAGGGTACGCTTTCTTTTTAAGCCCGCCCGATTCTCATTTCATTTTCCAGAGGTGCAACCCCCGAAACCGTGAAAAAGGCTTTCGAAATCCTGCTCGCTGACCCCAAAGTTAAGAGCATCTTCATCAACATTTTCGGCGGTACATCCTTTCACATCATCCTTTTTCGTCTTTCTATAATTCACAACAGGTATCATGCGTTGCGACTACATCGCCGAGGGTGTCATCAAGGCCACCAAAGAACTGGCGCTCAACATCCCTCTTGTCGTCAGACTCAAGGGGACGATGGAGAAAGAGGCGAAAGAGTGCGCACAATACAAGACATGTGTCCCTTCGCGCAGCCATCTAATCGCATTGCCAGGATGATCAAGGAGTCCGGCCTGAAGATAATCGCTTTCGACAGCTTGGACGATGCCGCCGAGCGCGCCGTACAGCTCGCCGCCGCCTAGATATCCTCAAACTTACTTCCCAGTCAATATTTAGAAATAATACCCTACAGGGCTACGGAGTAATTCAACGATTCCCTTGGATCTAGACTCCTAGTCTTCGATGGTGCTGATTTCTGCATACTGACTGCTCTCTGCATTTCTTTTCTCATGTGTTCTCTCAATGTATACACTGTAATTTGTGTGCGACAACGATTTATAGGCGCTCCTGATGTTCAATCGCGGAATATTCAAGGAAGAAAGGGCTTCCGCTTGCCAATGGAATCAGCGCATGTAGTGCGGCTTTCCGCGCGGCGTTTACCGCCGACAAGTGGGTCCAGGTGGAACTGGGCTCAACGCCGCACGGATGCCCGTCGAACTAGATTCTCAAATTCCACGCATTTGTGAGGCAAAGGAGGAGAGGAAATAAAAACGGTACACTATGGACAATATGTACAATAAAATGCAGAAGTTTGGAAAACACATCAGGATTACCAGGTCGGCCGCACGAAAGCTGAAGGAACAGGATTGTAACCGGGCGCGTGCATCGTATGTCCGTTCGGCTGATGCTGTTGCTGTTGTGGGTGGTGCGGCTGGTGCGTTGCCATTGGCGGATGCCCGTTGTCATTCCGCATCTCACCCCTTCCCGACGGCATACTCATGTACGTGGGCATCGGATGGGCGTGCATAAGAATCGGGCTGCCCGGATATATAGCTGTCTGATGAGGCATCGCCGGGCTTATTACAGACGACATACTCCGTCCACGAGCACCGTTTGGCTGGGGCGGACCGGAAGCATTTTGAATGGGTTGCGGTTGATACATGGGTGTTGCGCCAGGTGATGGGTAGGGCATCATTTGAGGGTAAGGCGAACCCATAGGTCGCATCATCCCAGCAGGACTTTGTGGCGGCATCCAAACTTGTTGGCTATACAGAGGAGCATGTCCATTGACCGCCATGCGAGCTGGTACAGGACTGGGAGCCATTGGATACATAATTGGGCTCGGCGAGTTCATCATCGGAGAGTAGTGTCCGTAAGTTGGCCGTATCATCTGCTGCGGATTTGGGGAGGGGGCAGTGGATATGAATAACTGGGGGGACGAGCAACGGGGCGGTTGTGGATGGAGGGGAGATGGAGGGCCGCAGAGAGGAGCTCGATGATGACGAAGGAACTTGCTGAAACGCACGAGTGACGTCGTGTAGTGACATGCGAGACGGTGTTATCGAGGTACTTGTGGTCGGTGGTGGCGTTCCTCCATCCTCCGACTTGACATCCTGCAGCGTGAACGGAATGGCAGTTAAATCATCGGCGATTGCTTCGAGTGAATTGACGGTGTGTAAGCCGGACTTGTTTGAAGTCTGTTGCCACACAGCTTTCAGGTGCTCCGGGTCGGGCCCACGCAGCGAATCTTTCAAGGGAGATCTGGCCCAAGGAGCAGCATGATTAGGAGGAGGTGTGAGCGGAGTACGGTCGGCCTGAGAACTAAGAATAAGACCACAATACTCGGATTAACATTGTTCAAAGACGAACCGAATCATCTGAGCTCTTGCTTTCCGTTTTAGTATTTGAGATCAAGGATGGTAATCCAATCTCCGGTGAAGAATTCGGAGCTTTTGACGCGCTTGTCTTCGGCGTGAAAGATTTACCAACGTTCAAGACGGAGTCATTTGATGGCAATGCACTCGAGGATGGGGATGAAACCATGATGCTTGGTTTTGAGTTTCTCGGAATAGTGCTCTCCAAATTCTGCTCGAAGTCTTCCAGTTCGCTACTCACGATGAAAGTGACAGACGGTTTTGCATCTGACTCGACCGCATCCACTCGCGAATCACGATAGAAGGCAACCGCCGACCCAGCAGGCATCTTCGGTTGCGACCGGGATCTTGACGGGCCAAAGACGTCGTCAGATTTAGATGATGTCGATGCGTCAGTACGGGATATAGATGCCGCGCTTGGGTCTGACGGGAGCTCAGGGGAGGCGAGCGGCTCATGGTTCTCAGACTCGTCTCAGGGCTCAGAGTTGATGCCGACACAAGCGGTTTCCGCCACGTCGCCAAGCTTGCAGCTGAGGATCTCCCAAATGCACCGGGGCCATTGGTCCTGGGTGACATCGGGATATTGACTCGGGGACCCATCTTCGCACTAGGCAGTAGAACCTTGTACTTGTTTCTTCCCTTGACACCCGTCTTGCGGAACAATATCTCATTCACCACAAATTCCCGTCGGCTCATGCCTTCTACTGGTGGGTCGAAAGAAAGGACACCCAGCGGATCTGAGTTGGTCGATCGATCAAAAGTAGCTGCTTTCGGTTCACAGGTTCCAAAGGACGCGAGACTTTGGGTAAGCGGACTACAAAGGTGTTCCACGCAGGTTTTGGGGATCGCGGAACCTCGCAGCCAGTCACAATGACCTCTTGTGGTTCAGGGTCAAACTGACGCGCACGGGGGGCCCAACGCTCTTTTTGAACGCCGAGGTTCGCAGACGCAGGGGGGTAGAAGAGCGATGAGCGCGTTGTCGGAACTCCTGACGCTTCGGGCGAGCGACGTTCCCTCTCAACAGTCTGCATACCGTCAATTGCACCCTTGATACGCGACATGACATCATCCAAGGTGGACATGGTAGCTTCTTTGTAGGGCTGAGTCCGCGGAGGGCGAGTTGCATGTGAAGGAACGGCGACTGCGGGACTCGAAGGAGGATGGTCCGCAGATAACGACGTAGACCCTGTCGACAACACCTCTGATGCCGAGGCTTCAGATGGCCTATCATTCTTCGAACGATCCTTGCTTTCGTCTGATGTAGGTTCAGGTCCTTGGACGCCCTGGCGTCGCCAAGTAGCAGCGTTTGTCCTCCCGTGGGCAGGAGAGATCTCCGGCGATCGTGACGGCCGATCATCGAAGAAATCACTCGCAACGGGGCGTGGTGGTCGAGAAGGCGTAGCTGCGACTGGCTCCTTCTCTGGCACAGGCGGCTTCTCTGGGCTGACGCCCACGAATTGGGCCATATCAGAGAAATCGACCACTTCAAGGTCCTCCACGGAGGTCTCTGCCAATGTTTCCACGCGGTCCAACGCAGACGGAGGGGTTACGAATGAGGGGACGGCTGGCGGCCGTGTTTGGAGCTGTCGTACAGGAGTCGGCAAAGTTGCTGTTATAGGGCTCTGTTTACTTCTCCACGAAGCGCCGGTGTCCACTGGTGTAAGAGCAGGTGTGACGGCGGACACCCGCCGAGAAGGGGGACCGGGCCGTGTCTCGACCGGAGGTTGTGGCGGATGACCCAAGACTGAAGGCCGCTTCAAAGGTTGCGGCACGTCTGGAGCAACAACAACAGCTGGCACCGCCTGTGGCAATGCCGGTCCGGACTTGTCCTCTGCACTCTGAACCGCAGACTCGATGATATCAAGCACTTCCTGGAAGAATTATTAACATACATATAAACGCGGGGAAAATGAGTGAGCGAAATAACCTGGACTTGAGCAGCCTTCTCAAGCTCTTGAGTTTTGGCCTTTTCGGCGTTGATCTTATCCTCGATCTCAGCTGCTTTCTGCCGCGCGCGTTCTTGCGCCTTAGCCCGTTCCTCCTCTTCCTGTTGCCGCCTCGCCTTGGCGCGGGCAGCAGCGCTGTGCATGACGTCCTTCGTGGCCTCATCAAGGTCGATCCCGGAAAGTTGTGACGGCACCGCAGGGACGACAGGAGACTGCGCGACCGCAGACGCATGCGAAAGAGCGGGAGATTGCGACGGCGCCCGTACATTCGACGGCTGCGATTCCGCAGTGCGAAGACGGGGCTCGCGCGACGTGGACGGACGCCGTTGGGGACGTGCAGGCAGCGCGTCGGTCTCACCGGGCACTGAAGGCAAGTGCGGCGGGCGCTGCCGTCCACCGGAAGCTCCCGAGACGGGGACAGGCGGCGGACCCATCGTCCCCTGGCGTTTCCCTCGCGGATCCAGAACGTCTGCGTCCTTCCTCTGCGTCATCGGATGGGCCGGCACACGAGGGCTCTGCTGTGGAGCATTTGCAGGCGCGGGCATTCCATCCCTGCGGCCCTGCTGCCGCTCGTTGTTGAACCCTCCACCACTGAAGCCTCGACTACGATTATGTAAGAGTTGAACATTGTTGCCCTGCTGCGCTGACGGGAACTCTCGGCCCCGCGTGTCGGTCGGGGATGCAGAGGGGAGGCCGTCCCTCTTTTGGCCCGATCCTGCAGTTCCTGCTACTCGGTTATACGGCTCCAGCTTGTTCGAGCGTTCGTTGAAAAGCAGGCCACGGGAGCTGTCTTGAGGCGAGTGCGTGGCGCCGCCATGCGCATGAGAAGCTCCAGGGGACGCAGGGATCGAGGCAGCGGCAGAGGACGCAGAGTGTATAGACAGCGGGTTAGGGAGTTCTCGATTGGAGACGGACGGTGAAGCACGCGAACGCGGCCAACTGCGGTCAAAGTCGTCCGCGAAGCGTTCCTCCTTGCTCACAAGCACGTTAGACGGTAGGGCATGGTCGTCTAATCGCGATCGAGACCGGGAGCGGTCGCGCGACACGGATTTGGCACTAGCAGTCGCATGTGCAGTATTGAGCGGGTCAGCCGTTTCGATCTTGTACTGCCGCCCGTCACCAAATTCGACAATACCATCGAGAAAATTGTCGCCGTCTTCCTCCATCGGCAATGTTTCCTTAGAGTGTGCCATCGCAGTAGGTGCATTCAGCGGGTCGGCCGTCTCGATCTTGTACTGCCGCCCGTCACCAAACTCGATAACACCATCAAGAAAATTGTCGTCGTCTTCCTCCATCTGCAGTGTTTCCTTAGAGCATGCCATCACAATAGGTGCCTTTCATACGCACCTCATCCCAATGATGCGCGTTCGGATCCAAATGCACGCCACGAAACGTATCCGCCTGTTCCATCCTCGCCTGCTTGTTCGCAGCCGCAGATGCTAGCTCCAGCGCGGCTGCGTCCTTCGACGCTAGGTTCCGATCAGCGAGCGAAGGCCTCGCCTTACGCGGTGCAGCGGCAACTGCATCGAGTATGAGAGTAAATGGCAGGATACACGGGACACAAAAATATAGTCATCGCACCTTCAGCCGCAGTTGGAAAATCGCTCTGCGAGGTCACGTCCGGGCGCTGCTGCTGCAGGCGAGCGTTGCCCCACGCGGGTTTGCCACCCGAGTGCGCGCTTTCCCGCGAGCTGCCGCCACGAGCAGGCATCGGACGTGATTGCGGTTGGATCACGGACGGATGCTGTGGGCCGCTGCTGGAAGCCGAAGCGTCGGCGGAAGCTGCGGGCGCGGCTCCACTGTTGACGGAAGACGTCGCTGCGTTTGCCGGGGGCGTCGCGGACGATAGTCTCGACCACCCAGGCCCGGCTGCCGAGAGGGATTGCGGGGCTGCGGTTAATTTTGTAGTGACGAGACGCGGATGAGAAGTGGTGGTTTGTGTTTGCGGTCGTGCTGAAAGACGGAATTCTAGTTTGCGCGCAATCGAACGTGTAGCACTTACGTAGAGCGGCTCCGGCCTTGATTGCATTCGAATTGGCTGATGTCGGGGCGGAGGTGGACGACGATGAGGAGTTCTTTTCGAGAAATTTCTTGTTGATATTGACTGCACTGAATTTTTTGGGTGCCACTGCGGTGTGCGTTTGTGATGCATGGCCTCCGAGGGGGACAAGGGTGGGTCGAAGAGGGACTGGTTGTTGTATCTGGGAGAGTTCTGCTGGGGTGGGGACGGGAGAAGGGGGTACGGGACATTCTCAGGTGCGATTTGGGTTGTACTTGGAGGCTGGGAGCCTTCTACAGCCCGTTCTGACAAACTGCTAGTAAGAGTTTCTGCATTGGCCATAGACCAGATTGTGTGCGTGTTTCTTTGGGAAATTCCGCAGGACCTGGCGCGCTCTTGAGCTCGAAAAGAATAAAAGAGAAAAGAGAATTAATGAGGACCTGCCCGAGCCAGAAACTGTGCGGCGTAAGAGCAGCAACGGAGGAAGCTGCAAACAGGAACCGTGACCACGTTATACGAAATTATATTCTATTATTTATTCATCTCTGCTAACTCTGCCTCCCGCGCGTTCAGCGAATTTACTTCTGCATCCAGTGCAACATTCGCCAGCTCAATCTGCAGCACACTCGATATCAGCTCCGTCCAGCGCGTCTCGAGGCTGTTGAGCTCGTTGCCCAGCCGCGTCTGCGCATTTTTCCGCTCCCGATTCACCTCTACCGTCATCTGCTTCCAGTCTTCCAGGGCCTGCTCTGTCTGCTTGACCGCAGACTCTAGTAGGTAATTACGTATTCGCCACGCGTTTCCGCCGTACGTTTGCAGCAGCGTGAGGTTGGTCTGCCTGGAGAACGGCTATTAGTCACGCAGAGGATCGAGAAAAGCCACACACCGCATGCGTTGGTGCTCCAGTTGGGCATGTGCGTTTTTGAGTGCAGCCTGCCACTCCTCGTCTGTTCCGGGCAAGGACGGCGCGGGCAGTTGGTATCGCACGGTGTCGAGCGGCGGAAATGGCTGGTGGGACTCTACGCGGGCGAGCTCTGCTTGCAACAAGGGATTTTTCTACCGTGCGTAAGTTGTAGAAAGTAACTGGATGAGGAACCAACAGTGAAGAGCTGAAATTCCGGTGGTACACGGGGGTGCAGCGTCGGCGGAGGCTTTGGCTGGCGCGCGAATTCGCGGTCTACCTTTTCTTTGAGCGAGGGAAAGCGTTCGAGGTCATTGTCGAAGTACGGGAGAGAGTCGAGCAGTTGGGGTTCGGTAGAGTCCATATTTGTTTGGCGCAAACACCGCATGTCTCTACGCGCCCTCCTGCGCCCGTCGGTACTCCGGCGTGGAATACACCTTTCCAGGCCTGCCGCGGCGGCGCCGTCACCCTTTACAGAGCCGACGTCGCCGAATCCGACCGTGGAAAAGTACGCGCAGACGACGAGCGATCTGCACACCTACGGCGCCTACCTCACCCAGAGCCTCCCAAAATTCATCCAGCAGTTCTCCGTCAGACAGGACGAGCTTACCCTCTACACTGCGCCCTCCACCCTCGTCCCCCTCGTCACCTTCCTCCGCGATCACTCCCAGTGCCAGTTCAAGTTCCTCATGCACCTCACCGCCGTCGACTTTCCCGAGCGCGACAAGCGCTTCGAGGTCGTCTATCACCTCCTCAGCACCCGCTTCCAAGGCCGGCTCCGCGTCAAGACCTATGCGAGCGAGGCAGACCACGTCCCCAGCGTGTCCGATATCTTCCGGAGCGCGGATTGGTATGAGCGCGAAGTCTGGGACATGTACGGAGTCTTCTTCAGCGGCCACCCCGATCTGTATGTTCCTCCGAGCTATGGTTGAACAGGACTGAGCGCCGTTTGCAGACGCCGAATCCTCACTGATTATGGTATCTCTCTCGTCTCTCCTTCACGTGCCATTCTTTGACTGCCGCAGGCTTTGAGGGACATCCTTTGCGGAAGGATTTCCCGCTCACCGTAAGTGCCCATCCATTCCTCCGATTATTCTCACCTCGCCGTCAGGGATACACCGAGGTCCGCTACGACGAGGAGCGCAAACGCGTCGTCTACGAGCCTCTCCAACTTACCCAGGCATTCCGGTGCGTTTTCAAGAAACTTTTTTCTGTCGCTGTTCATGCGTCTGCAGTAACTTTGAATCCCTGTCCCCCTGGGAGCAAGTTGGCGACGGTACTACTGCCCCACGACCCGCGGAACTCAAACCTCTCCCGCCCCCACCGCCAGCCGAGGAGCCTAAGAAATAGATTTGTCTTCTATAAGAATAAATGCAATGGTCCTGGGAAATTATATAGTACAAAATCTGAAGCGTCAAGTCTTGGTTCACTTCCATACGAGTAGTCATGATTCTTCAGGCTTGGGCTTCTCCACGAGCTCGGCTGGCTCGCCCACCGTCTCAGTCTTCTCTGCGGCAGCCTCCTCAGTGGTAGCAGTGCTGCTAGCAGCGGCTGCACGCCACCCCATACGGCGAACGACGTATTCCTGCCCGACCACCTCGACGCCGACGCGCAGCGCCTCGGCCATCAAATCCTCTACCCACTCATGTTGCTCCCACATCCCCTCCGCGAGCCAATCGCCTGGCACGCACTGCGTGATGGTGCTGTGCGTGAGCTTGTGCGACGGGTCGGAGAGGTGAATGAGGAACTGCAGCTGCTGAGACGCCTCCGGCTCGGTCGTGGGGATGGCGAACGAGGTGAGGAAAGGCTGGATTCGGATGTAGATTTGTGAGTAGGTCGTTGGCGTCTGGACTGTTGACTGCGGCTTGTCGGCCCTCACGCTGCTGTGGTTCTTGATGAGCTCGTCGAGGTTAGCCTGAATGCCGTTGATACGGGACGGGGATGGGCTTGGAGAAAATCAAACCTGCGCCAGTTTAGCCGCGGCCTCGAGCCCTTCTGCGGCGTTCATATCTCGAGGTGCATCCTCAGTCTCTTTCGGACGCGACTCGTCGCCGCGGTTCACAATGAGGTCGCCTCCTTCGACTTGTTCCATAATCTGCGGGAATGTATCAGGGTCGTGTACCGTACCGTACACGTTAGCCAACGAACGCACCCTTGCGAGAGCGCGGTAAACAAGGGACTCGATGCCGTCGTAGCCCCTCATGTCGTGACTGAGCCATACCTCCAGCACCTCGTGTTCTGAGATGGGGGCGCAACCACGTTGAGAATGTCCGTCAGCGTCGAGAGACCTACTCTCTTGAAGTCCTGGCCTGAACTCAATCAGCGCCGAGCCAGAAGCATATTACGGTGGACAGCAATACCAAGCTTGTCAAGCTGAGCGGTCTTTGCGTACTCGATCATGCCCTCGCCCACTTGCGCGCCTGCTCGTTCTTGGGGAGGTGCTTGACCTGCTCGTCCACCGCGGATTTCGCTTGCTGCAGCGCTGCAGACGCGCTGCTCCACACGTTCCCCAGCCCCAGCCCCCGCCTGCGCCAGGCGCCTGCTCGGACGCGGCGGTACCCGCCACCGCTGCATCCTTCTTGAGGGACGAGGAGGAGGGTGTGTTCCGCAGCGAGGCGGTGGGCCCACCGCCGAGACGGACGCGCTCTGTGCTCTTGCGGATTGTGGGTGTCCCCGAGCGCGAGGCGGGGCGGTCGAGGTGGGACGAGCGCGGTGTAGGCTCGGCGCTCTTCTGGGTGATCTCGTCGATGAAAGCCAGCACCTCCGCCTCGCCCTCGCCGCCGCCCGCAGGCTGGGGCGCAGCTTGGCCCGGCGCAATGTTGTCGAGGTCGTCGAGGAACGCAAGGGCCTCCTGTTGCTTGGATTTCGACATACCGGTTCGGGAAAGTGGCACAAACTGTTTTGATCAAATACTGATCGTATACTACTTGTATTCATCTAAGACAATGCCCAAGAAGGGCCGCAAGAGAAAGCGCGAGGTAAGCAGCGAAAGGGAAGACGACGGCCAGGAGAACTTCACCGTCGGTCCGTCATGTTGTCTTTCTTTCTTTCTCCAACCCTCACTCCACCCAGAGGTGATCCTCAAGGCCCGGGTCGCCGACGATCCCGAAGATCCTGAACAGCCTTGGGTGCCCTGGCTCTCTTTCTCTTTCTTGACGCGGCCTCATTTTCGTTTCTGACAGGAATATTGGGTCAAAGTACGTCAAAGTCCAAGATGAAATGAACTGTACCCATGATGATACCAGTGGGCTGGCTACCCTCATAGCCATAATACGTGCGCTATTGGCTCTACCGAACCACCGCAAATGACTCAACTCGCATCTTAGGTGGGAGCCCGAAGCCAATCTTGCCGCTTGTCAACGCCTCCTTGGGAGCTTTTGGTCCGCAACAGAGGGCGCAGATAGCGACAGAGACTATTTTGCCGGCGAAATCGTGGAGCCGCCCAAAGCGTGGATCCGTCAATATTCTCTTTACGCGAGCACTTCGGGGTGCTTACCATCGTTTTACAGGGCGAGAGTTGGAAGGCTTCAAGGAGGATTTCGCTGACGGTAAAGAGGAGGCCAGGAAACAGAAGGAAAGAGCAGATCGTCGCAGGGAGGAGAAATTTGCCGCAGAGAAAGCTGTCGGTCTTTCCCCTTGGCGGTCTTGCTCAATATTGATTGAATGTGTTACAGGCGAAAAAGAAGAAGAAGACTCTTTCTTCGGCGGCGCCGTCTCGTAGCGCGTCGACGTCCTCTGCTCGTCCTTCTACTTCCAAATCCGCCTTGTCGGCTTCCGCTTCCACTTTTTCGATTCCAGAGAAAAAGCAAAAGATCTTTTTGTCCGACTCAGAGTCGGATTCTGACTCTGACGAACCGCTAGCTAACCTAAGGAAGAGGAAGGCATCTCCCACAGCTGCAGTGATTATCAAGCTTTCTTCCTGGCTCAACTCATCCTTATCTCACTCACAGGATCCCAGAAAAGCCAAGGTGCAGAGGACCGACTCTCAGGTGAGGAACCTATCAACTATATATCATCCGATCTCACGACTCACTCGCCAGGATAAGAAGAGTACTTCTGCTGCTGGCTCGTCCAAGTCGAAAAGCAGTGAACCGCAGAAGAAGGTACGATGCAGTCTCACCATATCCGGAAACACTCTTGACACCCATCACTCAGGGCAACAAGTCCGACTCTCCATCGGCTCCCCCGAACCCTGCAGCTTTACTTTTCTCGACGCCTTCTCCACGTGCGTCACCCGAAGTAAGCTCCAACCCAGTGCAACAGACATCCGCAAAATCCCAAACCGCCGGACGTCCCGCCACCAAAGCGCCCCTTCCCCGGAAATTGACAAAGCCAGCTGCCGAGCGTCCCGCACCTAAATTATCGTCAACATCATCTGCGACGACCAACAAACCTGTCCCACCGCTTCCCAAGAGACAGCGTACCAATAGTAGCAATGTTGGCGTTGCTGCTTCTGCTTCGTCTCGTGCAGGAAAGGACAATTCCAGCGCGTCAACCAGCAAGCTATCGACCAGCAAACCTTCAACGCCGTCGATCCCTCTTGCGATGCCTTCGAGCAAGCCACCGACACAGGTGGTTCCACCTGCACCTCAACCTTCCGGCGCGACACGCAAGCCCACACCGACCGCCACACCGACCTTACCGCCCTCAGCGATTCCTCCGCACATGCAGCGTAGGGCTCCGCCGCCTCCGCCGCCGCCGCGCGCTCCGAATCCACCTACACAAGTACCTTCTACGAGCTCAGGTAGCGGCTTGTCGACAAAGCAGCGGATTGCACAAGGGGCACTGAATCTGGCACCGATCACCAAAGAGGCTCCCGTACGGAAGAGCAACATATCTGGGCTCAGTTTCAAGAAGACTAACTCCACATCTTCGAGCACTGCTACCTCCAAAGCCGCGGGGGGCGAGTCGACTCGGACTCGAAAATTACCTCCGTCCCCAAGAACGATCCCCTGTTTGACGCGCCAGCAGATGAAGACATAACGTTCGACATGGTCGCTTCGCCGGTCCACATATACGACGACGAGGAGCAGTCACTTCCTGAGTCGTGAGTGGCCTATATATAATATTCAGCGTTCACTCATTTCGATCTTTGTTTAGGCTGTCGCGCCGGCCCGCTCAAGCCGAGCTAGAAGCGCAAGCAGACGATTTGTTGAAAGAAATCCTGCCAATTAGGTTCGTGCATAGCTTAGTGGGATCTTGCGCCGCTTTTCACCCGAGACTATTGATTAGGTCACCAACGCCTACTGAGTTAGCATCGTACGTGTTTGTACGTCCATGCTCGGCAGCGTAGCTCATGTTGGCAGGACCGTAATGGACCCACCTCCGGACCCTCCGAACCCGCGCTTGAGTCTCTCGAAGAAGCTTCCCACGTATGTACTCCATTATCTCGATGATTTGCATCTCATTTCTTTGACCAGGATCCCGAAAAAGTGGAGATGGACTGGAGAGCTTCTCATGGATGTAGGCGGCAAAACTGACCACCCCTGCGACGTGGTGCTGGACGAGCTCTTCCCGACGAACTTTGCCGGCCTGCGCATCGACGACGTCATGGCCTCGGCCAACAATATCCATCTCTTAAGCTTCCATGATCTTGTGGACATGTCCGAGTTTTTGAAGACCTGCTTGTTTGGGGACAAGACAAATCGCACGATCACGGAACCACACGTCGCGCGGTTGGGTCCTGGCATGGGAGACAAAGACGCGGCAGCTTTCAAAATCCTTGCAAGATATATGACGAAAAAGAACCAGGTGAGCGTGTTCTGTGTCTTATTATATTTGCGCTCAATGTTTTCGGGGTTCTAAGGTTAGTCTTGTGCCGGCGTTCGATCAAGATGCTCTTGTGGGACATCTGCTCCTCTTTCCCCCGTCCATGAAGATTCTCAACGACATGTTTCATGTTCCCTCGAGCATGGTTGCAAACAGTTCACTCCTCGTGGCCCTTCTCCGTTGGAAAACGTATCCTGAAGAGTCTCGGCGGCCCTTCGGCCTTCTCCCACATAACACGGAGCCAAAGATTCCCTCAGAGCTCGACTGGAAGAAGAATATGCTTAAGACCAAGTACCAGCTTGCGCTCCGGATTCTCAGGTTTCCGGCAGGCTTGCACAAGTGGTTGACTATGTCTTCTCGGTCCTACTGTATTTGGGATGACCATAAGTTGATCGGGGTTCGGGAGACGGGGTATCTGACTGCGATAATGGATCAATGCAAGGCGAAGAGGGTCCCTTTCAATGCCAATTTCCGCGTTGTCTTTGTGCATGTGGGGCCCTCAAGACTTTCCATAAAATGCCTTTGCTTGCGGAACACCGGGTGCAGACAACTGGCATCCGGTTTTATTCGTTTGGAACGCACGAGACTGTGCATCCTAACCGTTGGGGAGTAAGAGAGATATATCCGTTCGGTGCGTAATTTCCCTTGAGTATATGCTTTGTATTCATTCCCTGTTCCCAGGCGGAGTTGTAACCTTTACACCCAGTGCCCTGTGTCAAGATCCCTGGGGTGTCATTAACAAGATGAAGGTCATTCACAAGCACCCCCTGTGGATGTGTTACATATTACCTTCTGCGCTGGGTATGGCAACCAAGTTGGCGACTCCGAATGAAGATTCGCTTGCTGCTTTCGATGCGTCAGTTGATTCAAGTCTACCGCTTTTAAAGTTGTCTGACTTGCAACAGGGGGATTTTCGTATTTGATTTGCTTCTGAAAGCCATCGACGAAGGAGAGGTCTCTCTTATTCGCGCTCCGCCACTACCACCATTCCTGGATCCCCACAAGAGTCAGTGGCTGCAAGACCATTTGCACAACAGACCGCGCGACCAGCGTGCCATCCTGGAGCACTGTCTGAATGTGTTCAGCGCCCAGTATGCCAACATATCTGAAGACCAATGGAGCGCAACAGTGGAGGCTGAAATTTCGAACGACCTTCGTATCATGCAGAGGCAGCCCCCTATCATGGATCGTTGTCGTCGTTATGTCGTTATCACAGGCAGCACTGGCTCGATTGCCGAGGATGGGGTTAGTGTTGATTCTCCAGGTTGTGCATGACAATCCTGACGCGCCATTTTTCCAGTGCGAATGGACGCAGCTCCAGAATTTCTCGTTCAACGACAGATTTCTCGAGACGTAATAGTAGTGTTGTATTGCATGTGATATCAATCGTAATTTTGTGGTACTCGTCGGCCCGTCTCGAAAGCCAAACTCGCCTTGTTGAGACCGACCATGTCAGCGCTGGAGGACATCGTCTTGAACCCCGCCTACCAACCCTTTCTCGCCATCCTCAAGGTAGGCCGCTGTGGCTCTCGTCCTCGCCATCTATATTTATCCCGCAGGGTGCTCGCAATGGCTTTGTCTACGGTGTTAAGGTCCGCTTCCCCCATGCCCTCGTCATGGCCATTCTCTTCGGTCGCGGCGAGTGAGTGTCGACTCTTCAGCGTCATCTGGTTGGCCACTCAATGCGACGCAGCTGGAAAGCACGCGCACGCGTCATATTCCGCGCTACGAGACAACACGCGTTCAACCTCGCCAAGTTCGTAACGCTATACAAGACGTTCATGTTGATACAGAACAAGGCGAACGGAGGAAAGCCTCGCAGTATGGACACATTCTTGTCGGGTCTGCTGGGAGGGTACATCGTCTTCGGGGAACGGACGGCGATCAACGAACAAGTAGGTGGTTTTGATTTTTGCCAAACGGCCTTTTTCTCAAAATTACAGATCGTCCTGTACGTTGTGTCTCGCGTGGTGGCATCCTTCATACCGCGCGCTACGAAGCCGTACTCTTCTTCCAGCCCTCCTGCTCCCGGAGTGGTCAAACCCATGCCCCCAGACTCGCGCTACTTCATGCTGTTCGCGGCGCTCTCGTGGGGTGCGGTGATGTGGTTATTCGAGCACCGCGGAGAGACCATCCAGCCGGGCATGTTCAACTCGATGACCTATCTGTACAGAGATTCAGAAAGGTGGACCTCCCTTAGAACCTTACTCTGGCATAATCAGTGATATTTTTTGGCACCCCCGTATACCGCCTGTAGTATTACCCACAACTACTAATGATAACGAACAGTATAGAGAACGTCCAGAGGATGGTGACCTCAGCAATCGGAATCGGAGTCCGAAGCCTCGCTCTTCACCACGATCGTCCTTCTCACCCAACGACACTTGTATGCGAGCATTTCGACCGCCGCAGTGAATGCTTTGCAGCAGGTGCTGCAGCTCTGGAAGATGTACGCAAGCGTTTGCATCTCGCCTGCCACGTCGGTATCTAGAGCGCAGAAGAAAAAAACTGAACAGGAGCGCGTCAAGTCGGAATGAACGCACTTGATTCTATTTTCCTGGCGAGGATGTTGCGCGCACTGTCCCACGCAGCGGCCGCGCTGGTGCTGTGCGTAGGGCAAGTTCCAAAATCTGGAAGAGGACTGTCGGAACCACACACGTTAAATAGCTGGGAGAAAACAACACACTATGAGGAAACAAGCCGGAATGCTGATGCACCAGGATCTCTTGCAGCGCCTTGACGCGGGACGTCTGTAGCCGGTGGATCCTATGGTAATCCACGACGCTGGGGATGGCGGCCTTGATGTCCTCCAGCGTGTAGCAAGCCAGCGGTAAGATATATTGACTAGACTCGGACACGACGTCCAGCATGTCCCCCAGGGTAAGAGCCAGCCCGTGAACTTCTAGTGGATCCAGAGGCGCGTGCGCCAGCAGATGCGCTTTCAGAGAATCAGTGACACGCGGGTCCGACAGCGCGTATTTGTCGCTCAGGTAGAATAGGAGCCGTAGGACAGGCAACGGGATGGCAGTCGCCGCGTCGTATCGCACAGGCAGGGTCGTTATCACCTTCTCAGGTTGCTCGCGACGAAACTGGACAGGGGGCTAGGAGGGGAACGGAGGAGCCGGAAAAGGGCAGAAAGCGAGCTTTCGGGTTCGTGCAGGTCTAGAACTTGTGCGTCTGGACCGTCCGCATCACACATCGAAAACATGTCCCCTGTGTGCTGCTCAGCATTCCCGTCGCGGATGTGAAATCGGCACATGTACGGAAAACATGTGAGCCATTCTCAAGCTCGGCGCGGTTCACCGTGAACGTGGATCCGTCGACGGCGGAGCGAACGATAAAGTCAGAGTGGTCAAGCCTGTGATTCAGAACAGCAGGCATGATTTAATTTATTGACCAGATACGCGCGGAATATAAAGATGGTCCATGCGCAGTGGTTTGACGTGTCCCGTCGACACATTGACGTGGTCAGACAATAGGCAGTGTGAGTGAGAATCTCCATACATCAGAGTGGAAAGGGGACATGGAGGTAAAGTGCAGAGCAGTAGACATGGAAAGCGAAGGGCTGGTATCATCAAAGGAGGTAAAGGAAGGAATCTAAGCAGGCAAGGGAATCCCAGAAAAAGTCCCTACAAGATAATACACTTCTTCTTCTTTTCCTCTCTCGGTCTCCCGGGGGTGGGGGCAGCGCCTGGTTCTAAGTTTCGTGTTTGTCGTAATGCTCGAACGAGACTTGTGAAGACCCGTTCCACGTTTTGTGCCGTTTTCGCTGACGTCTCGATGAATTCGCAGCCAAACTGTCGGGCCAGCGCTGCGCCCTCCTCTTTGGATACTTCGCGTTCATAGTTCTTGTCTGATTTGTTGCCGACGAGCATGAGAATCGGATCTCCTCTTTTGGCTCGTCGGACGGACTGGCGGAAGATTTCGAGCCGGTCGAACGTTGTGCGGGATGCGATAGAATAGACGAGAATGAAACCTTGGCCCTCTCTGCGGAATATGGGTGACGGATGATAGACCTGGCAAAAGCACGCACCGCACCCACTGATCTCGCAGTGTCGCGTACTCCTCTGATGTGCTGTTCAGCGTCACGGATATGAGGGGCTTGTCGGGGCCACGTACCCTGACCGGCTGTGTCAATGACCTCGACAAAGCACATGCGGTTGTCGACAATAAACTGTTTGCGGTAGGCGTCTTCTATCGTTGGGTCATAAGTCTGTGTAGCTGTGAGAGACGGATATGGAGATCATGGCTGATCAGACCTCTACGAGGAGAGGTGAGCGGGGGTGAAGCAGACTGAAAGGACAGGGACGGACCGACGAAACAGTTGAGAGTGAACTGGAGAGATAGAACAAGATGAGTGCGGGGGATTCCGGGTGTGGACAAAGCAGACCTGAACAGCCAACGCGGTTTTTCCAACGCCACCGTCGCCGAGGACGGCTACTGTCCACTGATCCATTTTTGCAAGTCGTGAAGAAAGAAAGGGTGCCGCTCAGAGAAAGAAGAAATGGGTCGTGGAGGATCGTTGCGGGTCGTAAAGAGTGCGCTTGCGATTGATTTGTGCCTGTTTCGTCCACAGCAGCTGCCAATGCATGCACTCATAGAGTTTATTCCTTCATATATACACGGCCCAATCTATGAGTGTCTAAACTTCTATTACCCGCTCTACTGCCCCGCCGCGGAGGGCCCGTCGCGTCCCAAGAAGATGTCTGATTTGCTGCTTCTCTCCCAACGGAGGATAATTCATATGTTTTCTGCTAGATGGTCGCGTCGGGTGCGCGCATCACTGTCGGCTGAACTCGGCCTGGGTCAGGTCGAGGACAAAGGAGCCGTGCTGGTCTGCAGGCGGCTGGATGATCTTGACAGGCTTGCCGCCCGTGGGCACGGCGGCGACCGAGGCGAAGGAGAATGGACGCGGCGCGCGCGAGGTCTGGAACGACAGCGTGCGCTGAGGACGTGCAACAGCTGTGGCAGATGGACCGCCCTTCCCTGCGAGAGGCGAGGAGACAGAGGGACGGAAAGAGGCCATGGTCGCTGCGGAAGACGGTGAGCAGGATGCAGTATTTAGCGAGTGTCGCGTACCCATAATTACGATTGCGGGGAAGAGTGCTGCCCGATGTTGAATTCCAGAGATTATATAGCTGCTCGAAAAGTGGGGATCATTTCTCCCCAAACAGTCTAGGTGACTACACCGTATTTCGTCAGACCTGATAACCAACTGGCGAGGCCGTCTGCAGCGATCCACAACCCTCTCCGCGCTCCCGACGTCGGACAGCTCCTGCAGTGTCCAGCTGCAGTATGTCGGGCAGTATGCCGTCCAGCTCAGCCCCGGAGACACATCAGCTTCAAGTTGTTGTTGCGCCCGCAGCTTGTCAATCACAAACACTAAGTCCAGGTTGGATATAGCACTTAGGCAGAATACGTCCTACCACATCACCTCTTCTTCTCGGATGTATCGCACTCTTCTCCGGAATACCACGGTCTTTGCACTCCAAACAACTAATATTCCAGATGGCTACGAGCAGGAACGACAAGAATCATGGGTTATTGGCGGGCGAGCACGGACGAAGATAGTACGGGGCAAGTGCGGGGGATATATAGAAGCCCAAACAATCAGCTGGGCTGTGGCAGCGCGCGCTAGGCTGGCGTAGAACATGTCTGCGCAGGCCCTGCCCCACCCATCCATGCCCAACGGAGTAAGTGACTTGCCCGCCGAAATCGGGCTGGGGAGACGCCCTCAACGTCTAGAATATGCGGTTAAACGGCCTGCCGGGGAGTCGACGACGATCACTTGATAGTGGCACCGTCGGCGCCTACTGCACGTCCACCAGCAAATTGCGTTCCAGGATATATTTGCCTTCCTTGTATTTCTGGCTGGCTTCGTAGGCCTTCTCCTGACAGGCACTGTTAAAGATCACCGCAGTCGCAGGGGAAACGAGGGAAACATGCATATTTCCAACCTAGTGTCGTGGCGCACTTGCAGCAGTATATATCTCGCACGGTGTGGTTGCCTGTAGTCATCGCCCGATCGCTGGGCTCGCCCTCGGTGACATTGACGCTGCAGGGAGACGCTGAATGCGTGGAAATAACAGCCACCGAGACTTACACCCCGTCGAACAAGTACGCTCGACCATGCTGCCCGTTGAAGGCCTACAAACACGATAAGCTGAATGTAACTTTACGCCGCTGACATACCCTGGAAATCATCGAATGAATCGTGGCAAGATGGGTCTTGCAATTCGAACACCCGTAGATGCGTTCGCCAGCAAGGTAGTGTCGGTAAGTCATGCCCATTGTGTAGGTTAGAGAGATAAAGCAGTTGCACGCAGGTACCTAGATTCGGTAACAACGCCGGCACACGCCGGAAACGCCCGCTCCTTCGCATCACGTTCAACCAAAATGCCATTGCTAGATATTCATTGCCCTAATATGATGTTTTACAAAGCAAAGAAACGCGAATACTGGGTATCTAATCAGACGCGAATATTGGGTATCAGATGCTGGGGAGAAAGCGCCGCCCGGGGCGTAGTTGCCGTCGTGGGCGTGCCTTGTCCCTCTTCCAAATCCGGGTTGGCTAGACCAGGCTCTGTGCTCTCCAGGCCGTCGGCACCACCTTTTCGGGCCCCAGCATCTGGGACCGAGTCTATGGGCGCAACTCTGTTCTCATGGCCGGACTTGATGCGGTTGTTTGACGTGCTCTCGCTGCCCACGCAGGTCATAAATAAGCTGCTTGCGCTATTTTTGAGCCCGGTCGACACATACCGTATTTCCGCAATGAGATCGTCGATAGCGTACCACGCCAGAGGACCGTACCCGAAACTCCCGCGCAACCAGCCATCAAATCCGGGGTCCAATGTACGCGTGCGCGTGTAAATGGTCCTTGACGGGGATTTTGGTGTCGTAGAAAGGCGGTGTGATGAAACCAATTTTGAGTTGAGAGCCGGCCTGGTTGAGCGGAGCGGACGTGGAGATCGGCGTTGAAGCGGGCGAAGAGGGAGGCAAGAGGGACGTCAAAAGCCGCGTTGCCAGAGCCTTGACATTGACTAGGAGAGGGAGGTCCGTGGACGACTGCGGAGGGGAATGTTAGCCGCGTCGACTATGAAGCTGATGGAGAAATCACGAACGAGGGTGTAAATTGAGGGAACATGAAGGCTACTTGCGGTCAGCACGAGTTTGCAAAGGCCCGGGGCTATGTACACACTTGAAGGCGATGATTATGTGGCCTTTGCTGGACAGTGGGTTGGCCTTCTCGCGGTAGGCGGTGAAGTTGTCGTCTCGCCATAATATTTCTGGTTGGGTGGATCCTACAGGGAAGGAAGGGGAGCGTGGAGAGTTGGTTGCACCAATGCGGGACATGGACACGATGCCGCACATTGGGCAGCCCGGTTTTGGTGCAAAGGACATGGTAGCGGTGTAAGCCCGGGTGAAGTGACAAACAGCGGCAACGGGTAACTTATGCAAAACTTGTTTCAGCAATTCCGCGACGAGATTGACCAGGCCAACGACAGAAGAGAGCGTCTCATAAAGGTACCAGCTAGCCGCGAAAACTACGCCTAGTATTCAAATCCCACCGAAAGGCCAGTCGAGACGTGACCAATATATCCAAGAAAACTATATTTCTCCTGCATCGCATTATCCTCGAAGATACGGCCGACGACCTTTCTCTGGCCATTCGCGCGGCGTCTAGTGCCCGCAAGAAACTCTCCGAGGCTAATGCCATCTTTGCATCGATGCGCCCCGAGCTTGTGGGGGACCTTTTCTGGCGATTTCAGCGCCAAGTCTCGCCTGGGCTGCAGGAATACATCGAAGCGCTCAGCTTCGCGCACTTCGTGGAACAAGGCTCGCTCATAAGCTTCCAGCAAGTGCAAGACGCGCTGTGCGACGCTGACGGCCCAGTGCGTGGCCCATATCATATTTTCCGCGCGTACGCGTGAAGGGGCTCCAGTTTTTCCCCCTCGCAACATCTGATTATCTGCTCGGGCTCTCTGATCTCACGGGGGAACTGATGCGTTTCGCAATATCCAACATCACGCGGCGCGGTGGGCGACCCAAGGCGAATCAAATCTGCTCGTTTGTTCGAGATTGTAAATCAGGTAGGTCGGATTCCTCTATCTCTCGGATTCTCTCCACTTTGTGAACTCGTATCCAGATTTTGAACGCTTCACGCCGCATGTTCGAGAGTTGGTGCGTTAAATTCACGTCCCATCTAATTTATGACCAAGTTCTGTCATCGTAGTCCAAAAAGCAGTCTGTCACCGCCAGCTCGCTGGAGAAAATAGAGGCTGGTGCGTGCTACTCTGGTTGGCAAACTTAGGTATCCCACTGATTTTCTGCAGCCGCGTACGCGTTGGCGGTTCGAGGATCAGAATACGACCTTCGCCCTGAAATGCTGGACGATCTCGTGGCAGAAACAACCTCAAGATTCAACCAGGGAGGACCGGCCCGCCAAGATGAAGGGACCGATGAGAGCCATGTATAAGCTTGCATGTAATAATACCTTGTACAGTGATTTACGGAAAAACCAGAAAAGTTTGTGTGATCACCACCCTATTGTCAATCTACCCCCGGTGGCGGTCGAGACGTCAACGAGTAGGAGGTCATCGTCTATTCTTTGTACATAGGGTTCGACTTCCTGTCCATCTAGGTGAATCGGAACCGTAAATGGTGAGTTGAGAGATACGATCGTTGTTCTTCCGGCGCCGGTGTGCACGGAGATGTGAGACGCGAGTGCCTGGTCAGCCTCAGGCAAAGGCTGAGACAAACTTTCCTGTGCCGGAGTAAATGCCGCCGGTTCCGCCAGCAAAGGCGTTCGCTCATCAGCAGCACTGACCAGCTTGGGTCGTATGTCGCTTCTTCGACGTCGGAAGAACCGAGCGATCCATATGAAGAGTATAATGAAGAAATGTCGTATTGCCGCCAACAGACCTGCCCGACGCTGAGAAGCTCCCGTCTGACAACCAGCTGGGTAGAAGGATTTTCCGCTCGATCGTTCGAAATGGCCGCCGGTAAGCTCAGGAAGGACGGATCAGGAGATTCGGACTCGGCGGTTCTATGAACGAGGGGGCGTAAACGAGGGGAAGGAGGAGGGGTAGGTAGCCTGTGTGCGGCGATAGGAAGTGGAGTAAATGGCGTCAACACGGCCAACTGGTAGTGCTCTCCGGCGGCGTTGTTGAGCCTTTCTATCGGTGCGACGACAAAATGACCGCCGGACTGGCCGACTGCAAACGTTATAGTGTCACCGGACACTTCAGGCTCGTAAAACACGCGAGCATGACGTTGTAGTGACGAAAATATGCATAATTGGGCGCCTGTAGGCAGTAGGGAAGAGAGACTGCCCACAGTAAGAGTACTATGAGTGAGGAGATTGGACGAGGCTGTCGGGAGGACGACGATTTCGATGGGATGGTTCTCCCCAGGTGATGCCAAGACGAGAACTCCACGAAAATTACTCACGACTCGAACGCGAGACGGAGAGAAGTCGCGGAACAGCGTGGGTGCGCCGGCTTCAGGATTGCACGTGAAGAGATACAAGCATCCGGCCCCGTTGGCCATCATAGTGCCGCTAGAAGAAAATGACAATGACCCAGATGTAGATCCGAATATCAGAATTGGGGGTAAGACGACGGGGCGAGAAGACAGACGAGGCACAAGAACAACTAGAGCAGAGTTCTTGGACCGCATAAAGCTGACGAGAAGTCAGAATGCACTGCAGATTGAGTGCACGCCGCGAGCTAACCTGTTTTCAATAGCAGTATAATCCCAGGGTGAGAGAGTCTGGCCACCTCCAAGTCCCGGACGGGGTTCGTTTCCAGGTCCAAACGGTGGGAGTGAGAGTCAATCGCCTTCCAGCCTTGGCCCAAGACAACGGGCTGAGAATCTGTGCGAGAAAGGACTAGGGTACCATTATGCCCGTATGCCCCGAGCCATTCGGTGTCATTGTTGGGATGGACCAGCCGATAAGTGAAGGAAAAGCGCTGGGTCGCCGCAAAGACCGAAACCGGTATCATAAGAGTAAGAGTTCGTGCGAGTTGCTCTTGTTCGTCAACGGAAAGTAAAGAGAATTCATGATCATTCAAAGGAGGGACGGTTTCGAAATCAACTTCACCCCAGTCGCCCAGGCGTCGGCCATTTGCCGGTATATCTGACCAGAGTTGTAGCTTCGCAGGACCTATATGCTCGTCAATAGTTGCGGTGAAATGCAACTCTGCCGTGGTTGCATTGGCAGAGATATGGCAGGTCTCGCCGAGAGCTGGGTTGAACACGGCTCGCATGTCGTAGGGCGTAATAGAGCGTGACAGGAATCAGCGTGTATGTATCGTGCATCGAAACGTCACGTGCTAAATTACGTCATCATCTTCGTCGGACATGACGTCGAGTACAAAAACAATGGGCCGGACCACTGAAATATTCTTCTTCCGTTCGGCTACAGCATCCTTCCACTTCCTGGCACTCCAGTTAATTATGACACAACGTCTCAGTGCACGGCAGACTTGCCTTTGTCGTTCTCGGAACTCTGACAGCTTCTGTCCGCCATCCTGCCAGTCTCTATCACCGTCTGAGCTTTGGGTCTCGATATGCATCTGCACTATGCTGTCCATGCATATATTCGGGATCATGGTTGTGTCGGCCAATGGCGCTCTACACACCGGACATCTTTTCTGTAGAGTAGCTGATGAGATGGAGGTCTGCGACTGGTAGTTCGACTCACAGTTTTGTTTATCCATTGCCAAGCACAGGGCGCGCAATAACTGTGGCCACATGAAAGCACACGTGTGGCAACGCTGGAGGAGGAAGTGGTGAATGTCGAGAATGGAAGAGAGGGTACGACAACAAGATATCGAAGCAACTGTGATAGTTTTATGTGGATTCTGAGGAGACTGATATGACTCAACGTACATCGGGCAGGTTAACTCATCCTCGAGCATACTCTTCTTTCTTTTTTTCCGACTATCTGGCGATGGGTAGCAGAGGTCTTCCTCTTCGAACCTATGAGCGAGAGTTTGAAGGGACTCGTGGGCGGTTGAGTTGTGGGTCGTTGTGCCGTAGCTGCAGTGGTTAGCCATGGACTGCATGTGCAGCTTCTACCTACAGTCCAGCATGTCCAATTCGGCGAGAAAAGACTCGTCGAGTGAGTCGTCATTAGCAAAGTATACCGGGGACGGAGGGGCAAGGACTCGTTGCCAGTCGATATCGGCGTCGGCAAAAGGGTCTGGTACAAGGTCGTATTCGTCGGCCATTGGCAAGCAAACGACCAAACATAACATAACATTACCACGGGACCGTTCCTCGGATCAGACGGAATGATCAATCCTTTTTCAGTCATATCCCGAGTGGCTTTTTTTGTTTCAGCATTTTTATACCGCAACAAGTACACGAACTACTCAGACGCGGTGGCCGAAGACCAAGAAATACGGAAGCAAATCAACTCTTTCCGGGTGTCTCATTGTCTTGCATGCATTTTTCGATAGAGGGCCCATACACTTTCTCAGCTTGAAGTTGTCTCCTATTCAGATCACTTGGCAACGTCGTACCTCCTTTCAGGCACTGCTCTTCTTTATCATATATCCCTGGATACAACGAGCGTTATTGGTGGAATTGGCTTGCCCCACGACCATACTCAACTGTGTCCTGCTCTGAACTTGTTCTTGATGATTATCCCGTCTAATCTGTCGGTACCCCGCCAAGTCACGTCAAGGCAGTACTTATAATTTGTTTCCATCGGCTATATATATACTCGTGCTGGGGTCGCCGACTGGCCGCTGGTCGCCGAGAGTTGTTGACTCTGATTCAATCCTTACTGCTGCATCTTGCTGACTCTTGCTCTCCCGTCCACGTTTGCTGCCACGCAAAGTCACACCTGTTGTAAACCTGTATATTCCAAACAACCGCAGGGCGCGTTTCAAGTGCTATATATATATACTTGGGCTATTTGGGTCGCCGATTGCTAATTAGGGGTCGCCGGTTGATCCCATCAAATTGCCAAGAGAATGACAAAAATAAATTACACTGAGCTGTCAGGTACCGCTAGCCTCGGCTATTGAGCCCGCCCTGCTTCACCGCTATTACTGTCTTGCAGCAACGAACCAATAGTCATCGAAGTCCTAGATCGCGGCGAGTAGCCGGCAGAGTCGCTCCCGGACGACGAGTAGGGCGAGGGCGGAAGCTCGGAATGTGCGTCATGCACAGATCCGTGTGGACGGGGAGCAGCCGATGGCGGTGGCGAACGCGAGGAACGCGTGCGTTTGCGGCGGTGTTCAGTTCTTGGGCTAAGCGCTGGAAGGGGCATGCGGGTTTCGGGCGGCGAGCGACTGACACTGTGGTACAGGTGCCGCCGCGAGTGTCTCGGTTCTCGACTCGGAGGCTGTATATCTCCATTCAGATGCAGCGGGGCCGTGTGCTGGTAAACCTCCAGCATAGTTCGATGAAGAGCGGCAATAGACGCGACCCGCTACACATCATATTGATATAGGTGCGTGTGCAACGAAGGGACGCTTGCCTGGTCTTCTGCTGTCTTTGCATTCAACATGGCGAGTAGCATGTCGCGGTCGCCTTCCCCGTTGGCTTTGTATGCACCGAGTATATCTCGAAGTGTGGGTGGGGGCATCTGAGAAGAAAGACGTTAGTGGTGGGTCCGGGAACTGGAATGGCACCGACCTGGTTCAAAACGTTGGAAGCGGAGGTAACTACATGGGCAAGAGAGGCATCCTTTTGATGAGGATACAGAGAAGAAGACTCGCTGTAATGGTGATGGTGCATCGGGTGGTGGGACGGGGCAGATTCGGGAATGAGGCAAGTGAAGTATTTAAAGAGGATATTTCGGATGCCAAGCCCAAAACGCAAATAGAATCGATTTTTAGCTGTTACCGCGCAGAAGTACGGGAGTGGGAAGGGGGAAGGGTGGAGTCAGAACGTCGCGCAGCAGTAGGAGCCGGAATATTCGGCGGTGGTAGGTCTTTCGCGGGGCTCGAGGGTCTTGCACATCGGGACTTGCACATGGATGTGTATGGCCAAGACACTCCAAGACATTGCTCGCTATAAACCGGAGCCGGCGTGTCAGTGTCTAGACATACCGGTCCATCGGAGTTTGAAATCCGTTATCGCGCGCGTGACTCGTGGAAGATACTTACATGATTCAGAGCCCCAGCCGCGCCAGCTGCCTCTTACCTACCTTGGCTCGGGACCCTTCATTCGTATCCTCACGGCGCTTCAATTTCGCAGTATACTCGAGTCCGAAAACAGGTGCGGGATACAGCATTTCTGCTTGCAAACTCAAACTTCGTTGGACCAACAGACTCTGTTTTTCGCCGGTTTATTTGCCAAACTCGGCACCGGTCACATATGCAAACACCCACAACCCGCTACTCCTGGAGGGATAGTCCAGTTCAATGCCACTATATTACCAGCGCAGACGAGGCGGACCTCCACTTCGACCTTCAAGTTTTCCACGGTCCGGTCGGTCTCGATATCGAATGGAAACCAAATTTTCGCAAGGGCGAGCCTGAGAATCCTGTCGCGCTACTGCAGCTCGCCAACGCCAGCACCATCTTGCTCTTGCATCTCTCCTTTATGAGCCGTTTTCCCAGGAACGTACAGCTGTTTCTAGAGGATCCGAATATTGTCAAGGCTGGAGTCGGCATCCAAGGTCAATTGTCTCACTGACAAGGTATCCGCAACTAAACATTGCCCTAGGAGATGCACAGAAACTCTACAAAGATTGCTCCGTGAATATTCGCAATTGCGTTGATCTCTCTTTACTGGCAAGGTCCGTCGATAACGTTCATTGGAAGGGGAAATACAGGTTGCATTCAACGCCTTGCGTTCTTCGCCATCTCATTCTCCTCACAGGGACCCTCTCGGGCTGGCTAGACTCATAGGACATTACGAAGACAAATTACTGGCCAAGGGAAAGGTTACCCGCAGCAACTGGGAGAAGCGGCTCGACACAACGCAGACAGAGTACGCCTCAAATGGTACGTCAACGAATCGACCTTGATTTTTCCGTCCTCACCTATTCAGACGCCCATGCGGGTTACACTCTTTACACGAGACTCTGTTCTATGCTCATTTCTCTACCCAAAACGCCTAGTCCTACATGTTATACTTTCGACTGCGTTCGCGGCCGTTTGTGCGAATCCTCCGGAATGACATGGTCGCCATTCAATCCAGACTATGACCCGGGACCACCCCCACCACCTCCACCTCCTAAAGTCCCCAAGCCACCCGCTGCATCTTCGGAGACTCAAACCCCTTCCGCTACATCACCTGAAGCGCTTGGCAAATCTCAACGGAAACGACCTCTTGCACCTGACTCTGGCTCTGGCCCTTCTGTCAGACCTCCTCTCAGTAATACCGAATATGATAAACCGAAACGGCCCAGACGATATCGCCCACGGAAGCACAATACATCGACGTAAATACTTGTATTCGTAATTCATGATCATTCATCAATAGCGGAAAAATCGCGAGTTTCTCCGGCTCGCGGTCCCACACGCGCCGTCGTTGACCCAAACGCCGGCGGCGCCGCCAGGGATATCGCCTTCCGTCCACCTGCGTGTCCATGTTGAATAAACGGACCGGAAGAAAGAGCAAATTCTAACCATTGGGCAGTCCATAGGTCCCATTATACGTCGCCTGGTCCCCTCCGACAAAAATCGCAGTACTTGACCAAGCGGGTACGCCTGCGCAGTTTCCACTTGCCGGGCTAGTCGGGCTAGTCGTGGGGCTGGTTGAAGTCGTCGTCGTTCCCGTTCCCGCACATGCGCTGACTAGTGCGATAATCAAGCTCTGCTGCTGTTGACGTCGAGTGACCACTCACTTGCGCTCCAATCTCCATTTGCGTTCATGGATGGCGCCGACGATGCATACCACTTGGCCTGCACACTATTGGGGATGTGGCTCATCATCTTACGCAGCTACGCACCTGATAGACGTAGCCTTGATACGATACCTGGGAACCTCCAGGATACGCTGCGGTGCTTGAATAAGCGGGCGCGGAACACGTGGGGTAAGTAAAGCCAGTCCCCCCAGCAGCGACCAGAGCGTTCTTAATCGCCAGATCAAACCGGTTATTTTCTGCTCAAATAAATTGTCAGGGACGATGATCAACCGAGTGCACAAAACTTCACGGTATGCTTGAGACTAGGTGAAGAGGTTTCACACCGGCAACAACTTGATCGAGTGGAGAGTACATACTTCATCCCATAACATGACGCCTCCGAATGACGGGAAACTTGAAAGGGAGATTTTCAGTCTTATTTTCATCAAAGCGCCAATGGTTCGTACCTGTTGCGCATCGCCACTGCGATGTTGCTCAGAGTAGCAATGTCCACATAGCCAGAGCCAGCTGCGGTCGACGATGCAGGCGCACCGATGTACACTTTCACATTGGGGTTAGGGCTTACACTACGTGCCCATTGATCCCTATTGGCCGCATCGGGGACTTGCTCCAAGAAGGTCATCAACGAGAAATTACCAAATGCCAAAGTTCCAAGCCTACGAAATGTTATCAAATCGAGTGCAACGTTGAAGGAGCCAACTTACCGATGCGGTCGGATAAGTCGTCAAACCACTATCGGTTACGATTAGTCAAAAGTTCAGCCGAGATGAATAAAACACGCCGAACCACTGACGATGCAGGGTCAGGTTATAGTCAAATAAGTCAGGGATTTATCCAAAGCTTACGGGATTATCATAGAACTGGACTGTAGCCGGGATGAGCAGAGATGAACGTCATGAGAATGCGGTAGACGGACCATAGATCGCGTCAAAGTCGGCGGAGTTGAGCGCGCTGCCCAGGGCAGCGTCCGGGTACACGCATTGTGGAGCAGCCGTGATATAGTACCTATACATTAGTGAGAACACAGCAAATGCTTGCTACGAACATGAGGCATACTTCTTGCTAGCACCGCTAGACAGAGAGCGAATCTCGTTCACGAACGTAGCATAGCTAGAACCGGACCCTGATTCGATGCTGGTCATGTGAGAACAGCATTCGTTGGTGCCGTGAACAAGCAAGACATACTCAAGGTCAACACTAGAAAGGCGGTGTTGGGGACGGTAAATTGAAGAATAAGTATTGCTGACCCATCCAAAACCGCGCTGCCGAAAGGACGAGTAGACGAGCTGCCGCCTGCCACGATCTCTGAGACACGAGAGCTTGTCTATTGGAGCACACATACCAAGGTACAGGTTCCAGATCGTCTGAGCGAAAGAGGTCGCCTGAGAGTCGCTGGAAAACCCGACTCCCCCGGTTGCACCGCCCAAAGAGATGGTAACCAGTTTGCCCTTGCTCTGGCACGTCTCAATGTCCGTAGCCAAGCTCGAACAATCGGGCAGCGCGGTCCCCGGAAAGGTGGCGTTATCGGTTGGGTTGCACGTCTTAAGTCCTCATTACAGGGAGGTGTCGCCATCATTGACGAGTTGCTCACATTCGCGAGATTCATCGTCGGCTCTCCCCCGGTACTGAAGAATCCATTGACGAAAGCAATCGGGAACACGTCGACAGCGTCATCCTGGCAAATATTCAGCACGCGTTACAGCCGGGAACAGGAACGAATCTAACGTTACAATAAAACGACAGCGGTTTCTGCCACTCAGACGAGGGCGTAGTGCTGATAGCCCCGATCGAGTTTTGTCCCCAGTACTTGGTACGCGCTGTCAGGAACAGTTAAGGTCAATAAATCTGGACCTTACCACAACAGTCTGACACAATATCAATACTGAATGATGAGAGAGTGCGCGCAACTCACGTTATCGTAGCGCGTTATGTCGAAAGCCGAGACCGACAGGAAAACCGCAGCAAGAGAGAGGAGGCGCAGCGCCATGGTGGGAGAACTACCACTGGGTGGCCATACTTAATAGCCCAGATGTATATAAGAGGCGTCGTAGAATCAATCCATGTGGCAGATAGACGATGACCAAGGGTTCGAGTTGCTACCACACCGTTACCGAGAGATTTGGTCGAAGCACAGTCCGGTGCCGCAAGTGTGCAACAGCATGTGAGCAGAACGATGATAAGCCTGGTGTTTCCAAAAACACACGAACTTGATCAAGAAGTTGGTGTGACCGCGTTGCGCAAAAACACGTGAACAAAGCAATTCTATAAGTATGTACATGGAAACGCACGGAACCGAACGGACAATCTGAAAGCAAGGAGCTCGTATAAGTACAGAAAGAGAGAAGGTGAGATCATGCAGATGAAGAGTCGCTTTCTCCTTCAGTCGTGGCAGCACTCCGGATGGGATCTAGGATTGAAGCAGTCAGTATCCGATAACGATTCGGGCGGAGGTTCTGAATAAGCAGACCAAAATACGCCTGTGCTTGCGCCTCTCTGGCTGTTAGCCGCTCCTGGTGGTCGTACCGTAATAGTTTGTCCAACAGGTCGATCGCTTCATTAGATATGTACCGCTGATTCTCCGAGGTTATGAAACGTGTCCACGGTTTCCTAGGGTATCTGGTAATGGCAATTCAGAGGTATGGACGACGTATGTAGTGCGTCAACTTACCTCCCGAGGAGCTCGTCGTATTGGGGATCAAGACGGATGTTGTACTTGTCAATGTATGCGTATAGCTCGTCGGTGCCCAAAACCTTAGTGATTCTAACCAACTGGTCGTAATTGTCATGTCCGTGGAAAAGGCTCCTTTCTGAAGATCTGAAGTTCCGATATAAGGAATGAGTGTCTAAAGAACGCGCAGATTACGCCCACCATCGAAGCGAACATGCAACCGTAGCTCCAGAGGTCCAAACTGTAGTCGTATTCCTGGAAATCGACAAGCAGCTCCGGACCTTTGAAGTATCGCGAGGCCACGCGAACATTGTATTCGGTTTTAGGGTGATAGAATTCGGCCAGTCCCCAATCGATTAGTCGCAACTAGGTGGAGAAAGATGAGCCAAAGGCTAGCACACGCCACTGAACATGGACACGCCTTGCGGTGCTCGTGGTCTATCATGACATTGTGAGGCTTAACGTCTCTGTGCATGATTCCCTTGGAATGACAATAGTCCAAGGCCTGGATCACTAGTGAGGGAGTTTGCGCGGTGCGGAAGTCCCAAGCTCACTTTGAGAAGTTCAAACATGTAGAAGCGAACGTCCATATCCGTAAAACGCGGGTAAAGGAGTTTGAACTCGACGTTATGAACATATTCAGTGATCAAACTCGGAATCTTGGATGCGGGATCGCGAACGACGTCCAATAGAGCGACAACATTGGGGCCACCGGCGAGGTTTTGAAGGATTTTGATCTCGCGCTTTATTTTCTTCTTCTTTACGGGCTTCAGAACTTTGATGATACATTTCTCCTCCGTCACGATATTGACGCCCTCAAAAACCTAGGATGCAGAGCTAATTAATCATCTCGACAAAGGAGATGGATGCTGAAACGCACTTCGGAGTACTTCCCGCGTCCCACCTTGCAAAGCTCATGAGCACGCGTCAGTGGACCACTCGGTCTCCTCTCACCTTCCGAACAATCTCGTAGTGATCTTGGGAGCCCCACTGGACCTGCAGATTGTCTTGGGAGGATGATAAGGACTGGCGTTTGAGAAAGAGAGCGTGACTGACCATACTCGTGCCACGACGGGCCTAACTTGGCGTTGACATCCGGGTAGACTAAACAGGTAGCGTTCGTTTGTTAGATGCTTCAGAAAAGAGCGAATTTTACTTCTGGAAACAGACGGAGTAGACTTTCCCATAGAGGGGAGGTCGAAAATTGTAAGCCGATTGAGAAGGGCGAAGAGATTGAATTTGTAGTTTCGTATGGCAAGGGATGGTGGTAAAGCAAGGACGCACTGCAGTGTTTGTATTATTGCTCCCACGTGGACGCAAAAAATTGGCGTTTTCGTCGATGCACC
This sequence comes from Panellus pusillus, assembly GCA_013387415.1. Classification (NCBI taxonomy): domain Eukaryota; kingdom Fungi; phylum Basidiomycota; class Agaricomycetes; order Agaricales; family Mycenaceae; genus Panellus; species Panellus pusillus. The sequence continues at coordinate 796 of QVIE01001465.1, read as the reverse complement.
CGCGCCTGTCCACCAAAGGCTTTTCCTCTTTCTTAGCTTTTTATTCCTGTGCCTGTCGGCAGGCACCTCCACGAACGCGCTCTTTCTCCGTCTACCGCCCCCAATGCCTCCACAGCGTCCCGCATCCTCCTAAGAGCTTCGGCCAAAAGGTACATATCATTTTATCCCGCCAGTCCAACTCACACGGCTCGCACCAGCGTACAATACATGCGTCTGCTCCTCTCCGAACCCCAAAGACCCGTACAAGGTTCTTGGCGTCGAGCGCAATGCAACAGCGGCCGAGATCAAAAAAGTCTACTTCTCGGTCAGACATCCTGTTTTAATGTTCCTCTTCGGCTCTTATCCTGCATAGCTTGCTCGGAAATATCATCCCGACACCAGTACCGACAAAAGTGCACAGGATAAATTCGTTGAGATCCAAGCTGCATACGATGTAAACCTTTCCGCTCTCCGTCCTTCATGACTGAGACTGAATTCGACTGTAAGATATTGAAAGACGAAAAGAAGCGTCAGGCGTATGACCAGTATGGAGCCGCGTCCCAACAACCAGGTTTCGACCCGAATGCATTTTCTGGTTTTGGTGGTGGAGGCAACTTTTCCGGATTCCAAGGATTTGGCTCCGCCTTCGGCAAAGCGGACGGCGATCTGTTCAGCCAACTCTTCCAAGGGCTTGGGGGCAACCGCTCCGGCTTCGCTCAACAATCATCTCGTGGAAGCGATCTCGAAGTTTCTCTTCGAATCACTTTTCTTGAAGCTTGCAAGGCACTTCACGAGAAGTCAACATTACCCCAGTTGT
>QVIE01000014.1:0-47807 GCA_013387415.1 Panellus pusillus | reverse complement strand
TGCGTATAGCTCGTCGGTGCCCAAACCTTAGTGATTCTAACCAACTGGTCGTAATTGTCATGTCCGTGGAAAAAGGGCTCCTTTCTGAAGATCTGAAGTTCCGATATAAGGAATGAGTGTCTAAAGAACGCGCAGATTACGCCCACCATCGAAGCGAACATGCAACCGTAGCTCCAGAGGTCCAAACTGTAGTCGTATTTCCTGGAAATCGACAAGCAGCTCCGGACCTTTGAAGTATCGCGAGGCCACGCGAACATTGTATTCGGTTTTAGGGTGATAGAATTCGGCCAGTCCCAATCGATTAGTCGCAACTAGGTGGAGAAAGATGAGCCAAAGGCTAGCAACGCCACACTGAACATGGACACGCCTTGCGGTGCTCGTGGTCTATCATGACATTGTGAGGCTTAACGTCTCTGTGCATGATTCCCTTGGAATGAAATAGTCCAGGCTGGATCATAGTGAGGGAGTTTGCGCGGTGCGGAAGTCCCAAGCTCACTTTGAGAAGTTCAAACATGTAGAAGCGAACGTCCATATCCGTAAAACGCGGGTAAAGGAGTTTGAACTCGACGTTATGAACATATTCAGTGATCAAACTCGGAATCTTGGATGCGGGATCGGAACGACGTCCAATAGAGCGACAACATTGGGGCCACCGGCGAGGTTTTGAAGGATTTTTGATCTCGCGCTTTAATTTTCTTCTTCTTTACGGGCTTCAGAACTTGTGATGATACATTCTTTCCTCCGTCACGATATTGACGCCCTCAAAAACCTAGGATGCAGAGCTAATTAATCATCTCGACAAAGAGATGGATGCTGAAACGCACTTCGGAGTACTTCCCGCGTCCCACTTGCAAAGCTCATGAGCACGCGTCAGTGGACCACTCGGTCTCCTCTCACCTTCGAACAATTCGTAGTGATCTTGGGAGCCCACTGGACCTGCAGATTGTCTTGGGAGGATGATAAGGACTGGCGTTTGGAGAAGAGAGCGTGACTGACCATACTCGTGCCACGACGGGCCTAACTTGGCGTTGACATCCGGGTAGACTAAACAGGTAGCGTTCGTTTGTTAGATGCTTCAGAAGAGGAATTTTACTTCTGGAAACAGACGGAGTAGACTTTCCCATAGAGGGGAGGTCGAAAATTGTAAAGCCGATTGAGAAGGGCGAAGAGATTGAATTTGTAGTTTCGTATGGCAAGGGATGGTGGTAAAGCAAGGACGCACTGCAGTGTTTGTATTATTGCTCCCACGTGGACGCAAAAAATTGGCGTTTTCGTCGATGCACCCGCGCCTGTCCACCAAAGGCTTTTCCTCTTTCTTAGCTTTTTATTCCTGTGCCTGTCGGCAGGCACCTCCGAACGCGCTCTTTCTCCGTCTACCGCCCCCAATGCCTCCACAGCGTCCCATCCTCCTAAGAGCTTCGGCCAAAAGGTACATATCATTTTATCCCGCCAGTCCAACTCACACGGCTCGCACAGCGTACAATACATGCGTCTGCTCCTCTCCGAACCCCCAAAGACCCGTACAAGGTTCTTGGCGTCGAGCGCAATGCAACAGCGGCCGAGATAAAAAAGTCTACTTCTCGGTCAGACATCCTGTTTTAATGTTCCTCTTCGGCTCTTATCCTGCCATAGCTTGCTCGGAAATATCATCCCGACACCAGTACCGACAAAAGTGCACAGGATAAATTCGTTGAGATCCAAGCTGCATACGATGTAAACCTTTCCGCTCTCCGTCCTTCATGACTGAGACTGAATTCGACTGTAAGATATTGAAAGACGAAAAGAAGCGTCAGGCGTATGACCAGTATGGAGCCGCGTCCCAACAACCAGGTTTCGACCCGAATGCATTTTCTGGTTTTGGTGGTGGAGGCAACTTTTCCGGATTCCAAGGATTTGGCTCCGCCTTCGGCAAAGCGGACGGCGATCTGTTCAGCCAACTCTTCCAAGGGCTTGGGGGCAACCGCTCCGGCTTCGCTCAACAATCATCTCGTGGAAGCGATCTCGAAGTTTCTCTTCGAATCACTTTTCTTGAAGCTTGCAAAGGCACTTCACGAGAAGTCAACATTACCCCAGTTGTCGACTGTGAACCTTGCTCAGCCACGGGCCTGAAACCCGGCGCGAAACGCTCCACCTGCTCTTCATGCAAAGGGACCGGGACGCGGACTTTTGTTATAGAAAGCGGCTTCCAGATGGCCAGTACCTGTAATGCTTGTTCTGGCACCGGAAGCACGGTGCCACGGAATGCAGAATGCTCTCATTGTGGTGGTATCGGCAAGGTGCGGTCCAGAACGACGGTCGATGTCGATATAGTTCCAGGTAAGCGGCCGATATAATCGCAAGCCACGCTCTCGTTTCATGTCATAGGTGTGGAGGATGGGATGACATTGCGGATCCCCAAGCAAGGAGATGCTCCGATCTCTGGCAAAGGAAGTCCCGGTGATTTATTGGTGAGACTTCATGTCGCCGGTTCCAAGGATTTCACCCGGCAAGGCAATAACCTGTACCACAAAACACGCATCCCCATGCATGTGGCGCTCCTCGGTGGCAAAGTCAGAGTGCCAACACTAGACGGCGACGTCGATGTGCGTGTACCGTCTGGGACGCAGCAAGACGAGGAAATGGTGTTGAAGAGCCGCGGGGTACCGTCACCTCACGGTGGGGATAGCGGAGATCTATTTGTGTCGTTTTCCGTACAGCTTCCCAGGTTGGCAGCGGCGATCCAGGATCTTTTTTTGAGCGTACTGACGCCGGACGTACAGGTCTCTTACAAGGCGACAACGAGAGCTTCTACAACAATACGCCGACGACATCGAGGGACGCAGCGATGACTCGAATGGAGGCACGTCAGCCAATGATAACGGTACGACTTCTTCCTCTTCCTCGACGCCGCCGGGACGTGGAGCTTGGAAACGTTTCCGAAAGCTCATCGGGATTTATCCAATTTTCTCTTCTTGGCATGTTCGTCGTCATCGCCAACGTTCATCGTGGCTTAATTTCCTACTAGTGCCGGGCAAGAATCAGGCAACACGCGCCGAGGAGAAGGGCGGGCCCGCACAGGGTACTCGTGATGTAAAAAAGGAGAACGAGAAGAAGCGGAGGGCGACGGCATAGAATAAATCTAATTACTTATTCACAAAGCATCCAGCTCACTAGTGCCTGATCTATTTGCATTGGGGGTCCAGCTCACGAAGTTCAAAAGCAAAATTAAGATATGATAACCTGCAGCTGATCGCGTACTATATTCGGGCACGCCTCCCCCTCCTCCTGCTGAACTTCAAGCGGTGGACCCTGCAGATATCACCGCCATTCGTATACATAGCGGACCCGTCTGCCGCCGTGCACACTGCACTTCAGGTTTCCCCAATCGAACCGAAATCACCAGATTCCTGACATGCAACGAGGCCTTTGTTTTGCCGGGAATCTTACCTCACTCCTCATACTTAGTCTTTAACTGCTTATGGCTGCCTTCAAGAAGAAAGGGAAGATCTCGTCTATCTCTCATCAATGAGAGTCCGACTCTATGAGATCCATCCTCTCTTTCAGATTCACTGCATCGCGAATCGAGATGAAAGAAAAGGCTGTCATTTTCGTTCCACCAATGTATAAAACAACTCCTTTGGCTCTGCGGTTTTCTTCGTCCCTCGACTCCCTCGGTTCCCCTGCCACTCTCGTTCCAGGATGACGAAACACAACTTCAAAGCTTCGAGTTCCTCGTTCGGATCTCATGCTGTTCGCCCTGAAGCCGAAGACGCGCTTACCATCCACACTTCGCGTCCCGGGACCGCGTCTGCAGACCTTGAATCACCCTCCAGTCCCTCCTCCATACTGACTGCTTCGTCGGCCACCCTTCATCAATTTTCTCAGGCTTGCCCTCAGCTATCGACGACGCGGCTAGTCGCTACCCATATCGGGTGCGTACATATAGGCTCCATGTTGTCGTAATTTCTCAGCTTCTGCTGTGAATAGCGCGGCTCTGACCTTGTTCCTGGCCACTACGGATGCGGTACGGTCCGTTCCTGACCCGCTAACAGAGATCTCATATCGGTGTAGACCATCGTTTCGACTAGTCTTCCGACCATTGCAAGTGACCTAGAAATGTCCCGGAACGAGTACAGCTGGGTTGGCATTGCGTATATGTTGACGCAGACTGCATTGCAGCCTCTATATGGCGAATATCCGATCTAGTGGGTAGGAAGGTGGGCTTCCCGCTGAGTCTATTTGCTTGACACTTATTAATGCTACGTGTAGGTGGTGCTGTTTTGGAGCATGTTAATTTTTTCATTCGGGTCTTTGATCTGCGGAGTAGCCAAGGTTTGGGTCTTCGTTTATGACATCTTGCTTCTCTCAGACCTCCTCCCAATTCTAGAATGTTTCCATGTAAGTCTTTTGTTTGTTCCGCCGAACTCTCCACTGACCGGTCGCCTAGGCTTCTCGGCGTCGGGCCATCGCTGGTATAGGTGCAGGGGGCATAGTTGGTTCTGTCTGGGTCATTACTGCGGAACTCGTTGAAGTCCGACATCGCGCGAAATGGTCACAGGCGTTGAGTATCACCTGGAGCTGTTCAGCTATTGCGGCCCCGTCCTCGGTGGCCTGTTCAGCGGTGAGTATCACACTCTTCTGTGGCCACTACTTAAAATCAACGAATTCCAGGAAGTCATGGGTCTGGCAACGCGAGTTGGAGATATGGATGTAGGTTTCCAAGTTTTCAGGATGCAATTGACTTAATTTCAATCTGCCAGTCCTTTTGAATCTACCCGTCGGTTTTGTGGCATTTGTGGTACTTTTCACATCTCTGCGTAACGTGCAACTCGGCAAGACTTCGAACGCCTCTTGGCGCTCATTTATACAAACGTTTGACTTCGGGGGGTTGTGAGCGAATTTTTTATTTGCCGTGTCCTCGTGGTTTATCTTCGAAGATCCTTGTTCATGACGGGGAGCGGATTTATCGTTGTGGGATTCAGCCTCGCGTCACAGAACGGTTGTAAGTATCGCATCACGCGCACTACTGGTGCTTCTCCAACTCCATGTCACAGGGACCGCTGCCTCGACTCTATTGCTCATATGTCTGGGGGTCGTGATCTTACTTTGTGGTGGCGTATACGAGACACGAACCAAAAGAGACTGTTTATTTCCTGCGGCGACCTTTAGTGATAGCAGAACCAGCTAGGCCGCCTTCTTCTCATGCCATCCGCTTCCTGATTTTTCGTTACTCCAGTGGTCGTGCTTGTGATCACTTTTTTTCACAATGTGGCATTCAATGCCGGAACCTTCTACCTTGCGCTATTTTATCAGGTTCGTGTTCGATGGTTCACCGGATCTTGGTCTGTTCAGAAATCTTCAGACTGCTAACGGGTCGACGCCGTTGCAAGCTGGACTTAAATCATTGCCTTATTCCTTGGGATCTTCGCTGGCATCCATGCCGGCTGCTTGGTTCATGAACTATTGGCAACGGCACACGAATAAGACTAGTGGTCAAGATTGGGTCATCTCGATTGGTCTGCTGATCGCGACTGTGGGTTTCGGTGCGCTTTCTCCGTTCTCAGCGATCACACGGCTTAAATCTTTCAATTATATCCTGACAGGCTTACTGAACCTACTAGATGAGAGATCGTCCATCACCGCAGAATTGTTTCCCCTTATCGCCGGAATGGGCTTGGGAATGCTATTCCACGCGCCATATCAGGTGTTTATACGCACGCTAGAACAGCGAGATCTAGCTGCTGGCACGAGCGCCTTTTTCCTGGTCCGGTTCACCGGCGCCACGGTTGGATTGGTGAATTGCCTTGATTCCACGTTTTCCATATCTAATCTCCACCTCAGGCCGTCGCCGGGGCTGTTTTCAATGCTCGTGCCTACAGCCGGATTCCTTCTGAACTCTTGCTGGATGGTGGCGCCTCCATCAATTTCACTCGACTGCGGAGCCTCCAGCCCTTTGAAATCAGGCAAGAAGTACTGCACATTCTTGCTACATCAATCCAGGTGAGGAGTGCTTGCTTGCCTTGAGCTGCTCGTGTGAGCTGATAATCGGGTATCAAGACAGTTTGGACGGTCTGTGCACCGTGCCTTGGGCTCTCCTTCCTACTTTCATTGGCGCTCCTCTGCCGAGCCAGGCAAGTAACGGATGAGCTGACACGCGATGGGTGCTCCGATGAAAAAGCAGAGAACGAGATAACCTTAAACGACAATCATCTATAATTCGAGGACATTTGACATAGATAGTGGTTCCTGTAAGTAGCAATAACGTACAATCAATTGAAAGGTATATTCTACAATGAACCCTGCTGACGTATTCGGGCTAGCGCGGGGATAGAACACGATGTCGGTTCCAGGTCACCAGAAATGCGATCCAATCCGGACTTAAGTTGCGTGTCGCCGCAGTGCTCCTCAATAGGACTAGTGCGTCGGATAATCATAAGTAACAGCCGAGCGTATGTATTCGACCCACTACAATTGGGGAATGAGAGGCGGAATGAGGCAGCTATGCGACGACGCGCTCCAGACTTTGTATGGACTTTCCTGAATTCGGGTAATGGCTTTCCAAATCAGCACTCTTTCTGAGTGGGAGCCGAACCTTGAGAAAGAATTACCAGGCAGGCTGGTGTTACGAATCTGAATGCCAAAATCTGTCTGAGCAGCGAGAATCGCGGAAAGGAAAAGACGTGGTTCCTCCCATGTGGGCGCCCATGGGCTCATTCTCGAGCACAGAACCAGGTTCTCTTGCAAGCAACGAGGATATCGGAGCTCAAAGTTGACCAGAGTTGACCCCAAGAAGAATGGCAGGACCCTATTCATCATCCGCAGGGTGTGCCGTACGGACCTCGGAAAAGATCTGTCTCCTTTGAGTGTATCGGCAGGCGTAAACAATATTCACCGGGACGAATAACATGCTCGAGTCAACGGCTTCCCTCAAAAGACCTTCCTTATCCTTTGCCAGCCGCCAAACAATTCACTCAATTTGAAGCCTTTCAATCCACCCAAGTAGACCTTCGCGCCGCTGACGTGAACATATCCGGATAAGCTTGCCCCGACGGACGTGATTCTTCATTGGCCCACCATCTGAAGATCTTGCAGGGATCTCAAAGCTCGTTGATCGATTCCAGATTGCTATTCAGGGCGGAGTTCAAAGCGCGTTCTCGAATGGACCCGGTTTCCGTGGTACCGAGCGTCTCCCAGCCTAAGTTGAGCCTAGTCATCCGTCCGCATTTGCGCGAGCTCACTCGCAAGATGGTTCCGGATCGCTATCGTTTGACCTCCGATGTTCTTCCAGGCGGTCCACTTTCAGGCTGATATCTGCAACGGAACGATTATGAAGGGACTCAAACAAGTGATTGCAAAGGCTTAGTCGCAGAGGCGGTAAGCGAGATGAGAAAAGACCTTCATGTCTGGGAATGTCTAGATCATCGGAAACCTGTCAAGGTGCGGTCAAGAATGGGCGAAAAACAGACATCTGTAGCCACGAGTCGCTGATCAAGTCAAGCATGGAGCCGTGATTCACAGTCATCAGACGGGTGAAAGACTTCCTCTTGCAGCCAGAGTCAAAGTGAACTTTAGCAACGTTTGTAGAGTTCGTGAAAGGTGCTGTAAGATCATGAAGTGAGCGCGATGAGTCTCGACATATTTAGCATTGGGCTTGAATTCGATATGGCGGCAGAGTGCCACTGAGACCGCAGTGGCAGGTCGAATAAAATCGGGTGTATTGCTTTGTGTGTGGATTGAGCGGCCCGATAAAAAGATACGGGCGACATCATGACATCAAATTAGAATGATGATCAAACAAATACATGTCATCCGCAATTGAATGGCACACGACCACTGGCACTCCATGATTTTATCACAGTCTACCCTCACCATGAACACTCCCGTTCAAATTCCGATTCCCCCCAGACAATCCAACATCCTTATCGCTTCACCTACTGGTTCCTCCTCTTCCATTTTCTTTCCAGACGGCGACGTAGAGGTTGTAACGGAGCAGGGTCTACGTCATGCAGAGCTGAGCCTGGAAGCCAGGTGAGACACTCTCTCCTAGCTTTTTGTGCTCAAGTGAAGCCGGCCTGGCGGATCTGACAGTCAAAGCAGACAGCATGTCGTCCAGTCAAGTTCTGCACCATACTGAATATTTTTTTTATAATCACAGGCACTACAAGTTGCCGTCCTTTGCATCCAATCTGCTGTACTGTTTGCGTTTTCTCAAGGTCCCCACTTGGGCCAGATCGGACATCACATCGCAGGATATCAGAATCCATAAAGTTTCTGGATCTATGACGAATGCGGTCTTCTTTGTCTCGTCGTCGCTACCAGAGTCACGGACAGTACTCCTCAGAATTTATGGCCCGTCCTCTGGAAACCTCATATCACGTCCCCGAGAGCTCCATACATTACACATACTCTCCTCCCAGTATCATATAGGGCCTCGTGTCTACGGAACATTCGAGAATGGTCGCATCGAGGAATATTTCGAGTCGACAACACTTACCGCCGTCGACGTCCGACAGCCCAAAATCAGTCGCTGGATCGGCGCTCGGATGGCCGAGCTCCATTCTGTTGACATAGCGGCCGTAGAAGACGGCCCAGGCTGGGAGATAAGCGCCAAGAAGAATGTCAGGTCTTGGGTGCAATCCGCGCGACAAGTTCTCGCTCTCCCTCAAGCCCCGGAAACGCTGCGCGGAAACTTTGACCTCGATCAGTTCAAACAAGATTGGGATAAGTACATTCAGTGGCTTGCCACTGTGGACGATGTCAAACGAGGCAGCCGTCGAGTTTATGCTCATAACGACGCTCAGTACGGCAATCTACTTTTGCTGAGCCATCGCAACGAGAATGTCCCGGAGCATCGTCAGGTATGTCGGTTCTCGACTAGGTTTCTGTAACAGCACACCAATCCCTCTTCGAAGCTTATCGTGGTGGATTTCGAATACGCGGCCCCGAACCCCGCATCCTTCGACATCGCCAATCATTTCCACGAATGGACGGCGAACTATCACGGCGAGTTCCCGCACATTTTAGACCCCGCGCGCTACCCGACCGAAGAAGAGCGCTACAACTTTTACCTGGCTTATCTTCAGCACTCTACTCCCTCCCCGCTGCCCACAACGGAGCTCATGGAACTACTCCCAGACCTCGACAACCAGGTCAGAGCATGGAGCCCAGCATCTCATGCAATGTGGGCCATCTGGGGCATCGTGCAAGCACGGGACGACCTAGAGAACAACGTACAAGAGCCAGAGTTTGATTATATCGGTTACGCATTGTGTCGGCTGGAAGGATTTCGCAGGGAACTCAAAGAACTCGGGCTTTGAATACATACATGTCTACTCATCTGTATCACGCCGATGTAGCCCTAGCTTTACATCTCTATAATGCTTAACTTAAACGATAGCAAAGACGACTTTGATTTGAGGAATAAAAACATGTGCGTTGACTATAATTGCATGCAAACAAGGGTGAGATAAAGTAGGCCCGAGGATCGGTCAAGAGACGGATGGAGACGGAGACGAGCAGCGAGACGATGAGTACGAGCGTGGTTTGTACCGAAGAAAGCAAAGAGACATGTAGGGGAGGGAAGGGTGGAGGTGCGGGTAGATCCTGGCGAGATGGAGATTCAAACGTAAACAACGGCTGGTGTGTCCGACCGAGGCGGCAGCGATATTCAAGAAGACTGTTCAAAAGGAGGAAAAATGAGAAAGAGAAAGATGAAAAACATCTCGCAGGTCTCCTGCTGCCCGGTCATTTTATGCTCAAGCCCATGCCTTCTCGTGCAGCCGCGATGAACCCACCGCCAGCTCAGTCGTGGACCATGGCGAGTTGGCAGCCGTCTCAGTGGACGGGCTAGATTGTCCGTATGCCGAAGTGAGATGGCTGCTGCGGGAGAAGCTACCCCAGTTACCAGCGCTTCCTGCCCTAACATGTCCATTTGTACGACCAGCGCTGGACATGTTGTCCCCTGCCGGTAGCGTGAACGGAGAGTGGCCAGAAGCGGGAGGCGACGGGCTGAAGTTGACATCACCCTCCGAACCATTCAAGGAATGCCTTGAAGTCGCCGGAGTGGGTGCCTTGGTCGTCCGCTAATAAGAAAAGAGTGAATAACAAGTTATCAGAAGATGTCAAGAATTACCTGGTTATAACCGACAATCTCCAAGCGGGCATTATTATGACGCCCGAGGTCAGGACCTGCCGTAACTGGAGCGGGGGACTTGGACGCGAGGCGGTCAGGCGGGTGGATTAACATGCCATTGCTGGCAAAAGAGGGATAGGCCGACTTGTTTTGCTTCAAAGACGAGCCTTCGACAGAAGTGTCAACCCGCAGCGACCCAGTGGGCGGACGAGTGAATTGGAACGCGCTAGCGGGGGTCGCTTCCGTGGGAGTCGGAGCACTGATGTTTGTGGGCTCGCGCTTGGCGATACGCGCCAAGAGAGAAACAGATCCTTCATTCGGATCACTGTTTGTACTCATGGAGCGCTCCCGCCCGTCGGAGCGTGGAGGTGTAGGGACTGCTTCACCAGCGGCGCCTGAGGGCGGAAGTTCGGTGTGTATGAAACAACACCTTTTTCCGTACGGGCACGAACCCGAGACCCAGAAAGTCTGAAAGGGATATTGAGTCAAGGGAACATCAAATCAGATGTACAACAAACCCTGCAAATCTCTGTCTTGTACTAGTATGGGGCACAGCGTTAGTTGGCACGTTTCGCCGTGGGGGTTGAGGACTGACCTTGGGGTGTCGAGAAACAGTACGCAACTCCTCCTCACCATGCGCAAACTGACATTTGCCCGCGTACCGACACGTTCCTTTCTCCTCCCAACTCCGACACAGTTCGGTTTTGTACAGGCCCAATTTTCTGTTGTTAGCACTCGGTCCTTGTCCGTTCGTGCTGCTCGGGCTCAGGCTGCCGTCCGTCATACTCATCGACGGCGGCATGACAGCGCCATAGGGGCCAGTGTATTGTGCCTGCAGACGGGCCGCCATCGCTTGCGCAGTGGCGACATCCGGCCGCCCATATGCCTCCTGCGGTGGATAAAATTGATGGTTAGGGTACATCGGAATTGCGGCCGGTGGCGGTGCCATTCCTTGAGGAAACATGTTATTAGCAGCAAAGGCCTGCATGTTGCTGTTCAGCAACGCCAGAGTCGCCGCGTCCCGAAGAGCAGAGGGATCCGAGGTGGAGTGATGGTGCGCACCCCGGAAACTATTGTGCTGCTGCTGCACGCGAGAGACAGCGGGGTGATGATTTTCGTGCCCAGGGAGCATCATGTCATACAGCTGCTGAGTGTTGCCGAGGGAGAGATGAGGAGCGTGTGCACCCGGGTATCCCAGCGCGGTAGGGCTGGGCAAAAGTCCCTGTTGAGGGAAGCCGCGAGGGGGCGGTTGCCGGTAAGGCATTCCTGGCACATTATTCGGCCGCCCCTGGATGAAGGGTGGCAGAGCCACATTCGCTCCCTGAGGCAGAGGGTTGAAATTTCTTTGCTGAATATTGTAGTCTATCTGGAGATCATCGCGATTGGTGGCATTCTGGGGGACCGCCGCGCGGTAGTCGTATAATTGGGGCTGAGGACGATGAGCCGCGGCGCCTTGAGCTGCCAGCGAAGGGTACGCTGGCTGCTCGAGCGCAAACTGTCTGTCTCCAAGCTGGATCGAAGCCCATTGCTGCTGGAAAGGAGTTTCCTGGGCGTCTGTGCCATTCGGATCCCCTACTTGCTGCAGACGGCGTAAATCGGCACTCGAAAGACCACCACTGAACGAGTGTGGGCGCTCTTGCGTGCGCTCCTTCGCATCGTTGACGGGGCCTTGCGCCACCATGGTGTTACTCGCTACGGAACCAGAGTCCCGGGAACTCGAGAGTGTGGTGTCCGTCGACGAACCGCGCGAATGAGAAGCTCCGATATGGTCGGAAACAAGCGGCGAAGAACTGACGCTCGGATTAGATGCGGTATCGAGCGGACTCGTATCAGCGAGCTGAGCAGAAGCGAGCTTGGACTTTGGTGGCGTCCGGATTGGGATGTCGTCGGCGGCATCGCCCGACACTTCCCCGATCTTGAGACGAACAATCTCGTCGGCGAGATCCCACTCAGCCGACTCTGGCTCCGAATCGACGAGCTGACCGTTGGTGTTGAAGCGCCAGCGACTGGTGCCCGCAGCAACGTCGGGGTTTGCAGAAGGAGAGTCAGCAAGCGAGGACATAGTGGACGGGAATGATAATTTTTGAAGGCCTGAAGGTGGGCGGCGTACGGGTTGGAAATTAGAGGGCGTGTCGTTTAGGTGCCAGTTCTGTGCGGTACGTAGATGAATAAGCGGGCAGGTTGAGAACACGAGGCGAACAACGTACTTCTAAAGGAGTCTCCCCGTCGTGGTCGTGGGTCTGGGGCCAAGCGTGTGCGTCGGATTGGCCGTTCGTGAGGGTGACTGTGCTAGTCGCCGTGGATGACGTCGTGAATGCTTCATGCATTTAAAAACTAGAATCGAGTCAGCTGCGGACATGAGCGTGGAGAGGATGCTTGCCTGTTAATTATAATGAGGTCCCTTCCGATGGCTGCTTGGAATAGAGACGAGGAGGGACGTATAGATAGTATGGGGGTGGGGTGGGGAGTGGTATACTACTACGATATGGCGTGCGGGTCGTGAGGGGGGACGGGAGACTCTGGGGGGACAGAGATGGTGGGGGAGAGAGAATGGGGCGTGGTGTGGTTAAGAAGAAGCCAAAGGGCGGTAGACGGCAGGTTACTGTATTTACACAACGTGCCCGCTGCAATCACAATCTGCAAAGATCTCCACAATTTCTCTTCCAACCTTTTCCCGTCGACGTTTATTCTGTGCTCATTTCTCTCCCTCAGCTTCCCCTCCATCCGCGGCCGTTCCAATGCTCTCCAGCAGGCCGTCAGGGACGCCGTTTAATTTACTTCCGTTACGGATCAATACCTATCACTTATGTTCAATTTCGCCTCGTGTTTGCTTCCCATCTTCACTTTGGGGCAAATCTCCGTACCAATGTCCAGTTCTCACAGCACTCCGATATGAAATCACCCCAACATCCAACCAGCCCTGCCGACTGTTCTTGGCCTTAGAGGCAGCTTGTTCGTCAGTAGGTGCTCTCGACTTACTATGGGCCGATCCTCCACGGATCCTGCTGCATACCGGCAGTTTTATCATCTGTCATCTGTCTCCTCCACCATTCACATCCTTCACACCACCACCACCGGAAAACGTGGAACAAACTTTCCCGGCAATATGTTCGTGCTGGTTCACATCCATGTGTTCTGGGGCTGCTTGAGGTTTGGATATGTCAAGAAATTCATTATGTATTATTCAGGCCCTCTGCTTCCGATAATATTATGCGTCTATATAGATCCAAATTAGTCAACTTTGGGCCTTCTTTCATAAGAGCAAAACTTTACAGTAAGATGTTCCACTCAAAATCGTCGATAAGTTCTGCAACTGGTCCTCGTCGAAGAGTAGTTGGTCTTTATGCCAAGTGTCCTATCGAAACATGGGTCAATTGCCGGTGCAACCATCAACAGACGGAATGATACGTACTTGATGAGTCTGGAGTGCAGGAAGTCGCCTGTGAGTCAGGAGCCCCTCGAAAATTCTCGAACGTACCTTCTTAAACTCGGAAGCACAGTTTCTGATGGTGGTGGAGATAGGAGGAGGATCGGATGCGTGCGCCGCCAGAACTGCGCACGTAAAATGTTAGTGAAGCTCCAGCGCAAATGGCCAAACCCTCTACCGTCTGTAAGACCGGGCATCCACGGCTCCACAGAATAAGGAAAACTCTCTATGAGCGCGCACAGACCCAAGATCGCCGAGTGCAGCGACCGCAAAGAGTCCGCGTATGCAGGATCCCGTCGCCCAGGTAGCACAGTTTTTCGCGCTAAGGCGAGGAAGCGGTTCTGGGAATGGAACTTGAGCCAATGGACTATCGAGGGTAAATGGCGCACCTTGAGCGGAACGATGCTTTGCCGTTGAGAGCATCGTACAACGCCAGACAAGGCTCGGGCACTCATCGCCCTTACCTCTACATTTTCGTCCGCCAAGCAATCTAACAAGACGTCCATCACCGTGGTGACGCCACTTGTCGATATGGACAAGAGATTACGATAAAAAAACACAACCAACGCAGGCAGCGCATGGAGCCTTATGCGCCACGACTAAATCAACGGTCAGTAAAGGAAGTCTCCTTGAAAGAAGACTATTCAACGGTTGACGATTTTATGGCGCTGACAAAGTTCTGCGGTTTACGATTAATCAGCTCATGAGAATATTAGCAACATTCGAATCACCTCCAGAATCTCTGCAACATAGAAGTGGGGCACTTGCACTGCGGAGAGCACATACAAGACGGCCGAACTGTAAACCTGCAAGTCGGAACTGTCGTTGAGCTCTGACATGCGGAGGATTTCTGGCCTGTTATCCGATAAGAAGAAAAAAGAGATGGCCAGGGATCGAATACAGACATCATAGGAACGGCGTAAGGGAATATTGACGCAGCGTGCGAGCCGTATGCAGAGATCCAAATCCATTGAAGGACTACGGGAAATTCATGTAGACGTCCTCCATAGAAAAAATGGAAACGCACGCGTCAAGCCAATTTTGTCGTACTAAACCTGTCGATGAGTGCCGCAAGTGTTGCAATCATCTCTGACATACCTCCGACTGGCTCACGCGGGGAGGTGGAAGTCGCTTCTCCTTCAGATCCGGTAGCTTGTTCATGATTTCGTTGACATGCTCGCTGTAGTGGGCAACACTGCACAGAATTATGTCAGACGAGATGATAAGCAGAGGCGACGACAAACTGTAAATTGAATGGATCGGCAGAGCTTTCGCATGCCGACAGAAGTGCCTCCAGAGATGGGAAAGTGGGTTGCCACTGGTCCCTCACAATAACATGAATGTACGCTGATATATGCGCCCGGATCTGGGCTATTGTGAGCGAAGAAACTTCAACTACCTGCCAAAACAGTGCACGTACTTCATTGTAACCGTTGTTAGTATTCTTGAACATCAGTTTGGCAATTTCGTCTCTCGACGCGAATCGAACGCCAAGCCCATCGAGGACGAGGCCAAACAGATATAGAGACTTGCTCACTGCGAATTTCAGGATGAATATATGTGCGGAGTGGTCGATGCACTGACTCTCGAACGCAGACTCTCCATTGAAATCTAAAGGGAGTGCCAAGATCCAGTCGATTAATGGCTGATTGCGCCGGGGATCCCGGTCCTGGAGTTGAGCCTGTCGAAACAAGTAAATCAGACGTGAGTGGATTCGGATCGAATTGGCTCTGACAGAAACTACGCTCTGCCAGAGCGGGAATGTGTCAGGCTTGAGCTGAAGATAGACTGCATCCAGCCGAGAGGTACTCCATGACCACAATCGCTCCGTCAGAGGTTTGGGCCAATGTTTAGATCCTGGCAAGTTGTTTTCAACTTGTGATTGATGAATGGAACGTGTTACCTCGCCAAAGTCCGGACAGAAATTCGGCTTGAAGGAAGGATCAGGACAAGGACAAAAAGAAGCAGAACAAAACATACCTCCAGCACGTTGCTTGAATTTATCAGAATCGGATAACAGAGGATCGATCGTCGCAAAAATATCATCCAAGACTTCCTCTTCAAACATTTTGGCTGCCAAACGCATTGAACAAAGACCGAACAAAAGAAAGACAGGAACGCACCGAGACTTTTGATGTAACCAACATTGTCACCCCTCAGATCAATATTACCGCTTTTGCCAGTCTCTTGACTCCAGAGTGCGGCGAGTTTCGCGAAGTACCCGGGCCGCTCCTTCAGCATGGCTTCACCCAGAGCTTGGAGACTAGGTTGCGAAGGCAAGTCCCACGAAATTGCAGGTGTCTCGCCTTGAACGTCATATCCCTTAACAGTTGGAGACCAAAGAAGGAATCCCGTGTTGATTTTGTCAACATAAATTGCCCTGTTCAGCTTGAGCCAGGGTTTTTCCGAACTCTGGGAATACCTACTGTTCTCTTCCATTCAATGGAACCTGCAAACTTTTGAGGAAAACCGGCCCGTCTTCGACTGGTATAGCTTTGGCTCTCGGATGCGAATATTCTTCAAGCCACAGCTCCTCGGGCGAGTGAGCATAAGTTCTCATTTTGATGAATGAGGTCAATTTAATGATCGCGCTGAGGCGCAAAATTCGGTTAATTGAGCGATTGGAAAGTGATGTCATCACATACTGCTGAGCGGAGGTTTGGATTGTTGGCTGCGGGCTGACAGAATGTTCGAGGAAAAACTGAGCGACACCCGGTACTGCAGGAACTTCACGGCGAAGCAGAGCGGATAAAAACCGCGACGCCATGTGGACATATCTCCACTTAAAACGAAAGGTATCAGAAGGTTACCCCGGGGTCGGTGTCACGCCACATACATGCGTTGTCGAACGCGACCCAATTTCCAGGATCGCAGTCATCTGAGAATAGGCATTCAGCAAGCTTTCAGCAGATGGCTGAGTAGTTCTACCATAATGCTATATCTCTCACTGCGTCGTGCGGCACGGACAAGAGATTTCGTTGAAGCCTCATTGACAAGGTTCTGGTCCGCGACGAAAGAGGGCAGTTCGCTTTCTAAATCTACGAGAGCGTCGTCCAGGCGGGAAATATCGAGCGAGTACGCATCAGTATGTGCCCATTCCGCTCGGATGTGCCCAACACAGTCGGAGGCCACCGTGCTCACGAGTTTCTGTATGGAGGGCTTGGAAATATCAGCGAGTAGATTCCAAGGAGCCAAAAAAACATCAACACCAACCTTCTCTTCATGCTGACATTCTAACAAGGACACAAATAATTGTTCTTGGTAGAAGAGATCTGATATGCCTAGTTTATGGAAAGTCCTGGTGGAATAGAGGAGACGTACCAGCAAGTGTATACGCGACTGTGACATCATTGAGTCTCGTGTATGGAGATGAGAGAAAGAAAACCGCACTGATTCCCTTGTTCCCCAGAATATACAATGCGCCTTTCATCCGATCTGGATCGTTACCCTTGCTCAAGGCATCCAACAATGTTGGAAGGGCATATCGGGTGGATCGCAGGTAGTACTAGCGAAAGACAGGTCGGTCATCGTAAGTGCTTCCGTAGACGCATACGACATACCCCAGTCACATTGTGAAAGATACTTTGAGCTTGCCTGAAGGTGGTCACGTGTCAGCGAATGTAAAAAGAAGACCGCACTCAAACTGCGTACTTTCGGAGTTTTGTATACGGAGACAGTGAAAGTTCCACCAGTTCCTGAATGAGCCTGTCGTCGAGAGCCGACCGTTCGCGATACAGCCCGTGCATGTACAAACGGTTGCAGTGAAACAATTGAGCTCGCTTTATGAATACCAGACGGGAGTTGAGCTTCTGCCCAACCCAGAGGCGATTTGTACTAAGCAAAGTTCAGTATGGTTAACCGATGTGGAAGAGAAAAATGGATTACTCCCGAGCCTGCATATAGTTCTTGTGCAAACCGTCTATGGCGGTACGCGTCATAGCATAACTCAACAGGTACACATCTATGGACCTTGCGACGCCCATTACAGCGTCGATGTGATCCTCGCCGCCCGTATTCTGGCGTAACGCAGATGCGGCGCGTTGTAATACATCGCCGAAGCGTAATCGGTGTGCGATAACCTTCTGGTACCGAGGATCTGAGGGATCTGTCAAGGTAAAGCCCGCCTGGACGTCCAAGTGAGCCACAATAAGGTCTGCAATCTCTACTTCCTCCCTAATCATCGGCTCCACAACCTTCTTTCGCTGCTCTTGGTATATAGTTGGGAGCCCAGACCTGGATTAGGTTGATTATGTTGCTCAATAAGTATGATAGAGTCCTTGCCATATTGACCGACACGCATTCAGGTAGCGGCAGAAGTCATTGCGATCGGCGCCGTCCCAATTAGTGATGGTGGCCAATAAGTCTTCTACCTTGTCCAGCGCCGGCTTTTCAATCTGGTCGAGGATGTCCATGACGAAAGCGATTTCTTCTGCTGAAGGAACTGCAGAGAAAAACAATGAGATGATATGACCATACCAAAAGTGTATTCTGACCATGCCACTCGATAACGACATCTTTTGCTTCATAAAATCGACCCCACTGCGCATTGTGATCTTTTTCGAAGGCTGTGAGGAGATGATTGGATCAATCTTCGGAACAAATCGGAACATGTAGTAAACGAGCCTGGGTCCAACCATTCCTTCGTATTGACGAAACGGGAGTTGATGGGATACACTCCCGCCACATTACGGAGGATGAGAGAGAGTAATCGTCCGGTTCCACTGTAGCCCCGTTCGCCCTTTGTCTTTTCGACAAGGAGCGATAGCAGCCCGAGGACCTGCTCGCGGTATTTGAGCACTGCCGTGCCACCGTAACCCAGGCATCCCCGCAGGATCGCCATGTCTGCGTGAATATGAGAAACAGGAGGTCGAGTATCGGCGGCCGCACTCACTCCAATGCAATGTCGTGTCTGAAGGTACAGCGGCATTCTGAGACGTTGTTCGGACGCTTGAAGCTCCATGCTTCAACTCTTCTTCTACTTGTGCAATGCAGAAGGGAAGGAATCTTGCAAGTGTCTCTTCCGGCCGGACGCGAGCCAAACAGCCAACGAGCTGACCGAACGCTCTCACTGCGTTTGACTTGGCGTTTGTGGTGCCGTACTCGTATACGAGCCGAAGCACAAGGTCGAAGAGAGGATCCGAGAGGTGGAGGCATACAATGTCTACCATACTCTTGATCGAATTGATGACATTCTCCTCCTGCTTTCCACCAGTAGTATTGCGGCGTCCGCCCTCCTCGGGCAGATTCTCGTACAGTGCTAGTATACGCCGAAAGAGCGAAGCAACCCAATCTGGGCAATCCTTTATGACTTGAGCTCAAACAAGTCGATCGAGACGCACCGGCGAAACCCGCGGTACTGTCGCGCACTAGTGCGCGCTCCTCTTCCTTACTGAGGACAGGGGCATCACCCAGTTCAGTTCCAGGTGGGAAGGGGATGGTGTCGCTTTGTTCCATATCCATTATTTCGTCGTCGAACGCGGGCAGCGCCGACGTGTGCGTTGACAAGTCCCCAATCCGCACATGCTGGATAGCTGCCACAATGAAGGTTGTAGCGCAACTTGTCTTGATCGTATCGTTGAGGTCAATGCCCGGAACAGTCAACTCCAATAACGGAACGAGATGTTTCTGTCCACCGAACCACACGCTCTGTGACACCAAGGTACGCGAGATGGCATTGAGCATCGTCAGCACGGCAGTGGTGCGGTGCGTCTCGTTCACAACTTCAAGTCCACTGTATGCGCGATCCAGAAGCTCCGGCATGATGAGGCCAGGCTCAAGCATCGATAGCGTCCGCAACGCGGCTTGTGCGCACCCCATGGACAGAGGATCTTTAGAGAACATCGCAAGCAAAGCGGGCGTGCGCAAGATAGCGACGAACGCGCGACGAATTGCGGGGGTCAACCGTTGGGCCTAGACAGTACATGAACAACGAAGCGAACGACACGGAGGCTCGGCATACAGTTGGAGTGACACACGACTCTTGTTCCTCTTCACGCATCCGCTGGCAAAAGAAAGCAGACAGATATTGCAAGAAAGATGTCAGCTACAGCATAACCTTCAGTTTTGAGAAAACTGGAATATTCTGATAGAAATTATACCGCTAAAGTATACGGCCCAGAGTTAGACGGATGAAAGAACGACTCGGTGCTGGTAATCAGACGGTCGAGGGTGTCAAGCGCCTTCGAGCCGGCAATAAACCCAGTTGGCCGCAAAAGCTTGTCGTCTCCGAGGGGCGGCGTGGCCGTAGCACTGTCACGCACAGGTGAATCTACTGACATGGAATAAACCAGCATCTTGGCAAGGGATTCTAGTAAAAACCGTTAAAGAATTCATAAAGGTTTAGAGATAACGAACGTTGCCGGCTGATTGTCTTCTTGATCCTTGTCGCCCATTTTGACTGATTGTCGGCGTGAGCAGCGGTTGTGGAAGCGTTCTGCCAGCAATATTAGCAACGAGGTAAGAAGAATATAGATTGTTGGACATACTCGATTCGTTCCCACTGGAACATCTACAAGAATTTGAGTGACGAACGGTAGCACGGAGAGACATCCTACCCATGGATGTCAAACCCTTGCCAACAAGGAAGTTCCAATCAGCCTCGGACCAGATCCCGATGTCCTTCCACTTGGCGCCACCTTCCAAGCCTGCGGGACCAACCGAACCAGCGACGTGCTCTTCGGACAAATCACCCGCCAGCTCTAGAATACGTTCGTCCACAAGTGTGGAGTTCATTGACCTGGACAATGCAAGCAGGGTTGGAAGATACAGGTGAATATGCGAATGCTGCGGAAGAAACGATGTCAGGACAGAAAACATCCCCACCATCGTCTTGGCGGGTGTTCAGCAAAAAGCTAGGAAAAGAACAAACAAGAAACTGCATACCGATCTGGTCACTAGAGGCAAAAAGATGGCGAGCATCTCGGGTATGTCGCTCGCAGGATAATACGGCCTTGCATGTTCCGCAGTAAATAGCAGCAAATTCAGCATGTTACGCCCTCTGAAACGTGGTCAATAATACTCGTTTGACAGAAGTGTCTTCCTACCCCAGATCACTGCTGCGTTTGAGACCCGAGGGCCAAAGTTCTCGTTTGAGCAACCGCCAGAGAGGTTTCCATGGAAGTGTGAGATCCCTGGGTTCCAGTTTACGGCGACCAGGCTTGTTGGCCAACACACGGTTGAACATATGGACCCACGAACGGCACGTACGGGGTCAATGCCGGGTAAAAGTATGAGCTCATAGTAGAGGCGCGCCAGTTTCGCGCGAATCGCCTTCGATAGCGGGTATCGCATGAGCAGCCAGCTGCGGGGAAATGTGAATAATGACTTCGGATACAAAGGAACGAATACCATTCGACAAGGCCGTCCCAGGTAGTCAGTAAGTGCCAATTCTTGGCCTTGATGCATACATGCATCTTCGCGATGATCTGCTCGAGCTTTGCGAGCATCTCGTCAGGAGACTCGCAGGTGTAAGGGACGGCATTGAGGTAGGGCTGCATTGAAGCCTGATCATCTTCAATGTCGATATCCGATTCGTCGACGTCCATACTGGGCGTTCCTAGGAACGCTACGGATAAAAGGGAGTCCATGGCGGGATATGAACCGCCTTTGCTTACTTGAGGGATTGGAGGCACTTACGCGTCCCGGCTGACGCGTCACCTCCCGCTGCAATTGTTCTGCAGTCTTGCGCAGACCGATCCAAACCCGTCCGGAAGAGAAACAAGAGGGCACGAGATGTCACCCGACCGCGAGACAGGATTTGGAAAGTGCAAACGACAGTGGACACAGATCCGTTTAGGCGAGCATCAAAATCGATGGCTCAATGATATTTTCCGAGTCGGAGTCGAAGCGACTCTATTGACTCGGATTAGTCATAGTCTAAAGCATCGTTGTTCCACTCTCATACTGCTTCCATTGAACATTTTCAATCGTCTCGTGCCCGCCGCGGATGTGTAGTCGCCTGCTTTGCCTGACCTTACTTTCAAAAATCTTTCGGCAGCCCTGCGCTCCCCACCGTCCGACCACTCTGCCCAAAGGATGGACGCCTATAGGCCATGATAGATAGATCCGGTTGGTGAGACTGGCTCCCAATGTCTGGTATCTACACGTGATCGCATTCTTTCACAACTCCAACGCCTCCAGACGCGCAACGGTTGTCTTCTTGAGCTGCAGAGGAATCATTATTGCCGACTGCGAAAGAAAGAAAGATCAGACAAACCGCAGGGCTTACACCGTTGCCGGCAAAATAGTGTAACAGCAGCTCTGTCGCCACCCAGCTGTTCTGGACCACCCCAAGGTCGCGGAAGATAACGGGACGTGGTTGACCGGGAACAGGTGCTGGGACGTAGAGATCCAGGGAAGCGTGTTTGCTAAGCGGGCTATTGGGGAACAGAGTCTTGAGGGAACGCATCGGAGCTGCGACAGCCTGTGCGTCCTCCGGGGAAAGTGTGCCTTCCTTTTGACCGATGGCCATGCGGCCTTGCAGTGCGCGCAAGAACGCGTCGCGGAGATGAGTATAAGAGGTGCTTCGGGTGGGCACAATACGGAGTAAACACGCAGTATTCCGGACAATGTGCTCGATTTTTTCGTCGGGCGACATGTTGAAGGGGACTGACTTCGCCAGCGTTGGAGACGTAAGATCGGCGTAGAAGGCAATAGAGTACACTTGGATCCCGAGAAATGAGACCGTCCTCACGCCTAGACCGACCAATTCGAGCGGGGGTGACTTGAATTGGCCTGGAACCCGCACGGTGCGCGGAAATACGATTCCGGTATCCGCGTCGACGACAGTATCACTGTCAGCATGGATGCGGGGCAACAGCGCGTACAGGCCAAGACCAGCAAGTGCCAGACGCCTCGACCGTATTAGTGCAAGAGAGCTCATGATGTTTGTGACCGGGTCAGATTTTATTGATTAAGATTTGAACGAATGTGTAGTAAAAGACATGGATATGCTGTGTCCCTCCGTCGAAAACTGGGTATCATAAACCAGACTGTGTAAAGAATGAATGCGTCGGTATGGCAAAGAACGGCCCAAAACATATATGCAGCGTAGATAGATGTAAATTCCACAGAAATTAGGGTATAAGAGAGCGAGATGTGGCTGATTCATTCGGTCTTGTCGGTGGTGTCCTCGAGTCCATGGCCATTGATGCCGCTGCCTTGAGCATCATGAGTTAGTCGTAGCAACAGAAGGAAAGGAGAACAAACCGTTCAGAGGGCACTCCCATCGGCGGCAACGTTCAATGCGACCTGGGGACCAGGCGTCGCTCCACCTGGTAATAGCCCAACGTCTGATGCCTCTACCGCAGCAGCATCGTCTGGGGGCGTGAGTTCGAGGTGGGATATCACCGTAGATCCCCGGTCAACCCAGGCCTCGCCTCCACGACGGGTATTCCTGGCAGGTCGACAAGCTTGTCATTTTCTGCTTGTGGCTCTCGCAGTGCTTCAATGAGTACGTTTGCAGATGCGTCCACCGCGGCGGCGAGTTCCTGCGCCAAAGAATAATGAAAATCTGGTAGAGCCAATGAATAGTTACGCACCCGTTGGCGGCGTCTTGTTCCGCCTTCTCCGCCGTGAGATGAGTGTGTGCAGCTTCATCAGCGGCAATGCGCGCCTTCTCCGCTTCCTCGGTAGCGACACGCGCCTGCTCGGCTTCTTTGGCAGCAAGACGCTCTTGTTCTACCTGTTCCGCCGCAAGACGGGCCTCCTCTTCCACTACAAGACGAGCACGCTCTGCTTCCTCAGCAGCGAGGCGCTCCTTCTCGGCCTCTTCGGCGGCGAGGCGTTCCTGTTCGGCCTTCTCAGCAGCAAGACGCTCCTGCTCAGCATTCTCTGCGGCAAGGCGCTTCTGCTCGGCCTCCTTGGCAGCAAGGCGCTCCTGCTCGGCCTTCTCCGCTGCAATGCGGGCCTCCGCTTCCGCTGCAAGACGAGCCCGCTCCGCTTCCTCGGCAGCAAGGCGCTCCTTCTCGGCCTCTTCGGCGGCGAGACGTTCCTGTTCAGCTTTCTCTGCAGCAAGTCGAGCCTCCTCCGCAGCAAGGCGCTCCTTCTCCACCGCCTCGGCGGCTAGACGTTCCTGTTCAGCCGCCTCGGCGGCGAGACGTTCCCGTTCAGCCTTCTCTACAGCAAGTCGAGCCTCCTCTGCAGCAACGCGCGCCCGCTCAGCTTCCTCCGCAGCAAGGCGCTCCTTCTCGGCCTCTTCGGCAGCGAGACGTTCCTGTTCAGCCTTCTCTGCAGCAACACGTGCACGCTCAGCTTCTTCGGCGGCAAGGCGCTCCTGCTCAGCCTTCTCCGCTGCGATGCGGGCCTCCTCTTCCGCTGCAAGACGAGCGCGCTCCGCTTCCTCGGCAGCAAGGCGCTCCTTCTCGGCCGCTTGGGTGGCGAGACGTTCCTGCTCAGCCTTCTCCGCTGCAATGCGGGCCTCCTCTTCCGCCGCTGCAAGACGAGCACGCTCAGCTTCCTCGGCAGCAAGGCGCTCCTTCTCAGCCTCTTCGGTGGCTAGACGTTCCTGCTCAGCCTTCTCCGCTGCGATGCGGGCCTCCTCTTCCGCTGCAAGACGAGTGCGCTCCGCTTCCTCGGCAGCAAGGCGCTCCTTCTCGGCCTCTTCGGCGGCGAGACGTTCCTGCTCAGCCTTCTCCGCTGCAATGCGGGCCTCCTCTTCCGCTGCAAGACGAGCGCGCTCTGCTTCCTCGGCAGCAAGGCGCTCCTTCTCGGCCTCTTCGGCGGCGAGACGTTCCTGCTCAGCCTTCTCCGCTGCAATGCGGGCCTCCTCTTCCGCCGCTGCAAGACGAGCGCGCTCCGCTTCCTCGGCAGCAAGGCGCTCCTTCTCGGCCTCTTCGGCGGCGAGACGTTCCTGTTCAGCTGTCTCTGCAGCAAGCCGAGCCTCCTCTGCAGCAACGCGCGCCCGCTCAGCTTCCTCTGCAGCAAGGCGCTCTTGCTCAGCTTTCTCCGCCGCCAAACGAGCTTCCTCCTCTGCTGCAAGCCGCGCTTTCTCAGCCTCCTCAGCAGCCAAGCGTTCTTGTTCAGCCTTCTCTGCGGCAAGACGTTCCTGTTCAGCCTTCTCTGCAGCAACGCGCGCCCGCTCGGCTTCCTCGGCTGCAAGGCGCTCTTGCTCAGCTTTCTCCGCTGCCAACCGGGCTTCCTCCTCTGCTGCAAGCCGCGCTTTCTCAGCCTCCTCAGCTGCGATACGGGCCTCCTCCGCCTCAGCAGCCAAGCGTTCTTGTTCAGCCTTCTCTGCGGCAAGACGTTCCTGTTCAGCCTTCTCAGCAGCAAGACGCTCCTGCTCAGCCTCCTCGGCAGCAAGACGCTTCTGCTCCGCCTCTTCGGCAGCAATTCGTGCACTCTCCGCCTCCTCGGCAGCGAGGCGTTCCTGCTCAGCTTGCTCCGTGGCGAGACGGGCCTCTTCCGCTGCGACGCGAACGCGCTCAGCTTCTTCAACAGCCAAGCGTTCTTGCTCAGCCTTCTCGGCGGCGATACGTGCTTTCTCTGCCTCTTCAGCGGCAAGGCGCTCCTGCTCAGCCTTCTCCGCTGCAATGCGAGCCTCCTCTTCCGCGGCGAGCCTCGCCCTCTCGACCGCTTCAGCAGCGAGGCGTTCTTGCTCAGCCTTCTCTGCAGCAAGACGAGCCTCTTCCGCTGTGACGCGCGCCCGCTCAGCTTCTTCAGCAGCTAAGCGTTCTTGTTCAGCCTTTTCTGCAGTAAGGCGGGCCTCCTCAGCGGCGATACGTGCTCTCTCTGCCTCTTCAGCAGCAAGACGTTCCTGTTCAGCCTTCTCCGCCGCCACTCGTGCCTCCTCTTCCGCTGCGAGCCTCGCCCTCTCGGCCTCTGCAACAGCTAAGCGTTCTTGTTCCGCCCTCTCGGCAGCAAGCCGTGCGTCCTCTTCCGCTGCAAGCCGGGATTTCTCCGCCTCTTCGGCAGCCAAGCGCTCCTGCTCGGCTTCCTCTGCTGCCAAACGGGCCTGCTCGGCCGCGACGCGCTCCTGTTTGGGCCACCTCGGCCGCTTCTGCCTGGCCTCTTTTCTCTGCCTCTTCCACAGCGATGCGTTCTTGCTCCTGTTCCACTGCTGAACGAGCCTGCTCAAAATTTCAGAAGTGCCCTACTACTGGGTCTACAGGCAACACACCTCTTCCTCCTGCTCCTGCTCGACTTTCTGAGCTGCCAAACGCACGGTCTCCGCCTCCGCCTGCTCGGCCTCTCCGGGAATGCGCTCCTGTTCGGCGGCTTCAACCAAGGAAGAGGCGGGCTGGGCTTCGGGGTCAGAGGGGACGGGCACACCTACGCTGGCTGCGGCGTCCACGGCTTCGGGTGCACTATCCACCTGAACAGAAATTTCAGCATTAGGCACACCATAGACTAGATCAATGTATACTTCAGTAGGTTGGGGAACAACCTGTGCATTCCCAACATCTTCTACCAGACTTGGTTTCACTTCGGCAGCTGCGGGAGCTTGTGATTCCGGCTCACTACCGGGGGCTTGAACATTAGCCGCATCCTCAACGAGCGTTGGCGCTGGCTCGTCTGTTTTGAGGGTCTCCGCCGCGGGAGCGGCGGCTCCTGTCGCAGCGGCTGCCACTTCCACCGAAGAAGCCGCAGGCCCCGTCTCGTTAGTGATCGCAGTCAATGGACTGGGCTCCTCTTCCTCCTTCAAAATTTCACCCATCTCACCGATCTTGGACCCCTTGGTCGCCTTCTTCCCTTTGCTTCCGTCGGTCTTGGAAGTTGAGAACGAGGAAATCGTAGAGCTGCTCAATGAAGTGAAGAAGCTGAACCTCTTCTTCTTCGTGCTCTTGGTGTCCGATCCAAAGGATGGCTTCGGCGAGTTCGGGCGGGTTCGTGATACCGGGGCCGCTTCCTTGTCGGGCGCGGTAATGATGGGAGGAGGGGGAGGACGAGGCGTAGTGAACTGCTGCTCGAGGATCAACCAGTCAATCCGCTTGCCGTCCGCTTGATTCACGGAAGGCACAGAAGATTTGATTTTGCAAACCACAAAGGCAGGCCAGTTATCCGAAATCGGGTCCAATAATCCGTCGGTCCAGAAATCGACGAAGGCCTCGTCCACTTGAACGATTTCGAACTTCACGGCTCTGGATTTGCCTTGTTTGACTTCATTCTCCTCTTTCTGAGAGGCGGGCAAGTCGAGGCTTTTGCCGCGGGAAGTCGGAAGCGGAATCAGAGCCGGCGGAAGCTTACGCCTCGCACTTGGATTCCTAGGAATCGTCACCTCAACGTCCTTATTATCTAGAAGCGTCGATGCGAGCTTTGATTCATTCGAACCACCATTCTCCGAGAAGAAACCTGAGGTCGAAAATTGAGCCCAATCAATTCCAATGGCATCCGCAGTGCTTGCGCTGGGCCGCCAGTTGAGGAAGATGCGGAAGCGGCAGAGGGAACCTTAGCGTGTGCAGCGGCGAACGCGGCGGCCGCCTTGTCTCGAGCACCTAAAGAAATGCTTCGTCGACGTCCTACTTTGTTTGAAGGAATAAAAAGCGTGAAAGGCGCGGAATCGTTGGCCTTGGTATCCGAGGATGTGGGAATGAGGGAAAGGAAACGGACTGTCTCTTCAGCAAATAAGCTGCTCAAGCCCGGGTATGTTTCGGAATCAGCGTCAGCGACTGAGACATTCTTTTTCAAAGACTCCCATAATTCGAGTTCTGACGAAGGAGGGGAGGCGCCGGAGGCATGGGGAGTGGATGGTCGGACAGATGCCTTGAGTACATCTGCTATGAGCCGAAGAGGGTGGTTTTTAAATCTTTTGGTGCTCCGTCGACGCGACTTCGGTTTCGATACGGACATGCAATGCACCGAAACTCCGAGTAGAGAAATGAGGGGGCGACAAGAATGCTGAATGGGCGTCAAGGTCCTGCGACTTGACGTAGGGATAGTGCTTTACAAGCTCCGTTAGTCGCCTTGGCATGCGGTGTTTCCGCTGCCTCGTCTCTAGAGAAAAGATATCAATATCCTTCTTTGGAAGCGAGCAGATGGAAAACCTTATTCTCGCCAAAAATAAGTGTTCCAAGGCTCGGCCCCATTTCTCCCAGGTCGAGTAGAAATGTAAGAAATCATCTCCGTCCGTCACACGCGGGGCCGCCAGGAGCCACAGACCTAGCATTTTACTGATTTTACTTCGGAGACACTGTTAGCCTCTGCGTGAGCAGCAAGGCTTGAAAAAATCTCGAGGGTAGCAGTGAGCAGGTGTGAATGCGCGGGCGGTAGAAGAGGGACTAATTCTTGTGTGAATGCCCTCGGTGGATATTCCAAAGTCTTCTCGGCTTTCAAAAATTGGGTGTACCAATTGTCATCTTTGCCGAAGGACGAGTTGTCCAGTTTCAAATGCCGTAGTCCCCATCGCAAAACAGCAGCGACATCGTGCGGAGAACGGGTGGAGCTGATCTCGGACTCGAACGCAGATACGGGGGACGACGCAGTGGGAGAGAGTGTGGTGATCGGGCTCTTCAGCGCCAACGATTGGATAAAGAGTGAGATGAGTTTCCGCTGAATAGCAGGAGATGCGGAGTAATAATGTGGTATCATCACCCGAGTGTCTCGAGGCCTGGAGCGAAGGTCAAATCGCTCCATGGTAGATGCATAGATCAACTCACCCCGTTCATTTATTGCCTGCGCGCATGCCTGAACCAGTAAAAACGCCTCCAAAGGGCTCAACCTCCGCTCCCCGATGATCGACTCGGCCACTAAAATCTGGGCATCCGGGTCTGCTTCGAAGACCACACCGAGAGCACGGGAAGATTCCTCTTTCGGGCCCGGAAGGTTCAGCGAAAGCTGGTAGTCGAGGCCCTTTCCGCGGCCAGGAGTCGCGGCGGGAGACGACCGAGTGATAGATTTCGACTTGAAAAGACCGTGGTCGTCCTTCTCACTTTCCTTTTGCGGAATTTCGAAAGCAGGAGTGGTGGGGGTTATTACTGAAGGTACTGCCTCGAATTTTCCCTCCAACATGGACGCATCGGAGGTGGACGGTGGGCGCGGGGAACGCTCATCGGATGAAGGCTTCCTATTGAACAATTTTGAGAGAAACGAAGGCATCTCCGGCTGTAAAGGGATGAGTTCTAGGAGGCATATAAGGTTAGTGGCAACATACAAGCCAACGAGTCCGCGTCAGACTCTGTCACTGTCAGATTTTGGTAGCAAACTCGGCCTCATGTGACCATCAGCAAATGTCTTTTGCTTCTCGCGTCCATCCTGCGCGCCTCGTCCGCAGATACGCGTCCCAAAAAATAAATCCTGCTTCCTCCCTTCTCTCCGACTCCAGGCCGGACAAGGGTCCTTTCCAGCTCGGACTGGGTCTCGGTCAACCTGCGATCCAGTCCGAACAACCGATTCCCAAATGGTCTGAATTGAGCACCACAGGAAAGCGTAAGTCTGTCTCTTACGAGCGCTCTTATTTTCTGTTTCACGCATCCAGTGAAACGCACAACGGCACGAACAACTAATCTAACCGTGATCTTGCTCGGTGCCGGGCTCTCTGGTGTCCTCATTTACTGCTTGACTTCGGAGCTCTTCTCAAAAATTCGCCATCTCATCTGTATTCCGATGCCTGCGAACGACTCAAAGCGTCCTCACGGGTTCGTTGTTCATGCGTCAAGTTCACTTGCCCTCTTGAGACTTTTGATAGCTAGCTAAATACCTTGATGGTACTCTACGTTTCCATCTCGATCCCCCAGCCGCTGTCAGACCAAGGCATCGCAGTCGGCACGTTTCGTCTTCGATACGCGTCGACGCAAATGGGCGTGAACACATGTTTTTGAACTTTTATATCCAGAGCGAGCCCCCCAAACCTCGTTCTCCGAATCTTTCTCGCAATGGACGCAGGATAAATTCTCTCTGTTGACCGAGATGTCCCTGGAAGACTTGGCGGTTTGGACGCAGGAGTCCACTTTAATTGTGTGGGATCGTTCGAAAGAGGTCTTTAAGTTCTTGAGCGGCGCCCGTCACCTCCTTCACAAGATACCTTAACAACGGACGTTAGATGGCTGAAAAGAAGGAGCAAAGCCGCGGCGGATTTCTGGGAATGTTTTCGTCTCTGCGCGGACCACGGACGTCGGTGGAATCCCACCAGAAGCAGACGGACGGGTGTTTTCTGAAGGGGAGGTGCATGCGAATTTCGTTAAAGTACGCATTTTGCGCAGGTGTAGTGGTATTCAAGCTCATCGCCTGTGGCAGAATAATCAAGGGGACTTCGTACTCCGGTACATCATCGTCGACTTGCCAACTCACGCGCACGAAACCCGGTTCGCGTATTTGTCGAGCGGGCGGCAGGGGTCCGGGATAATGAGCCGGTCATGCGCTGGAATCCATGAGTTCAAGGTATGGCTGTCGACTCGCTTAATCGGGTTGTATTATTAGTACACAATGTCCGTGCAAATGAAACCGCGTCGTAATGAACAGTACAGAGAAATGTGGTGACGGTCAGAGTTGAGCACACGAAGGGCTCAAGAGGACAGTTTGCTGCACTCGCTTGAGGATCGAGTCCGGACGGATCTAGGTGGTATGTCAGCGGGAGGTACGGGTGCGCGTACTACTCGCCGTATGGGTGGTCTTTCGACGGAATCTCGAGCAGTGCGGGGAATGCCTGCTGATACCGGTCGACGGTCGGCCTAATCTTCTCCGCAATCTGAATTTGTTCGTAAGGAAGCTGCCGTCGGGAATGGCAGTAACAACGCACATGCTGGTTAATCAATAGAATGGCAATATCCTTACGCTCAGTGAACTCCTGGAACGCGGCTCTATTGTAGACACCTGTGTTTCTGAGGAATATTGGTTCAGGAAATGGCGTATACAAGGCAGACACTGACTAGCATCCACGACGAGGAAGTTCTTCTTCTGGTTCTCGTTTATGTGCCAACGCCTGCGAGGAGGAGACCGGTAATCGAGTCCTTTGCAAGTCAGACTAGCCGAAGCATGACACGGGAAGCAAGCACCTCGTCGCCGATGACGGCGAGCAGATTCGGTTCTTGTACGAGGTGGTCGACATAAGGTATTTAGAGTTTGTTCGGCAAACAACATGGACATCTTCAGAACGCCTGCCATCTCCGAGGACACCCTCCAGTATTTCCTCTATCCACCCCTTCCTTGTCCGACAAGCCTTCCGTGACCTCCTTTGCCGCTTGCATTTCTACGTATGTCGACGTGCTTTTACCGAACTTTCTCTGGCATCGCGATGCGTTCGAGCTCAAAGTAGCTACGCGCCCCGATTCTCGTGAATGTTTTCTTGAGGGAAGAATGCGCGTTGGCGACTGCGTCGATGACGAGTGGTGCGCCGTCTGGCTACTCCGGCAAGTCAGCTCAAAATGGGACATGGCTATCAGGTATTTTACGCGTGGTCGCGCCCATTCGAGCCCTATTGACCCTGCAACTACAGCGTGTCCGACTCAGACGGCGAATTTCTGCTGATTGAAGCAGCAGATGCCCTGCGACATGGATAACCCCACTAACTCTGAGCACAGGGTGCGCCCTTCTTCTGCCTGAAGAGCGTTCGCAATTCACATCATCATCGGCAGGTCTGGATTTACAGCTCCCAACTCCACATATATACCGCTCTCACATGTCTCTCCGCCGTCTAGAAAGCGACAGCGGCGTAAATTGCCAGGGAAAGCTGAGAGCGGACGACGAAGGCGAGGATGGTTCGGAGGATTTCATTGCCGTTGATGATGCATTGAAGCTTCTCCGGGATGAATCGGTGGATACCCTCGCCTCCGTCGCCGTTCAAAACGCTGTCTGGGGACGGACCAATGGGTAAGGGTAGAGAACAGGGTTCGATTCTACAATATTCTCATTATTTTAGGTATCCCGCCGCAGCCAAAAACCATGTTCACGCGACAAAAGCATATCTTCCGGTTGATATTGCTAGAGCCTTGGCTGCTAACCCATTCTTGATCCAAAAACCAGTCGAGACGTTCTATACTAGAGATGCCATTTCACTTCGTGTGAGACCGTTTAACCGCATGCGTTAATTGTATTCATTTTTTCTCCAGGCCGCACACCGCATGGCACGCTTCCCTCCGGAACCAGCTGTCCTTAACACTGTCAAAATGACTAGGACAGCTTACGCCCAACTCCTGGGCCAGAAATTCTTTCCTCCCAAGGTTTTTGGCCAATGGAAAGCGAATGAGAAATCGGACGAATGGAGATGGCGGGATGTTGGTATGAAAATTGTTTGTTCGTCCTTTCAGTTGGGAGTCAAGAGACACTCATGAATTCACAGAGTGTTGGTTTCGAAATGTTATTCCAAGAAAGCAAATCTCGAATTGATCCTTCGAGCAATAGCTCAGATGTGCTCGACACATCTGTATGCTTTTGGTTCTCGTAATGGATCGTTCTGACGGTATCATAGGTTCAAGCCAAAAAAGAGGCGCTTCGAAGGAATCCTGAGTACATAAAATATATTCAGAACCTCATCTCAGCTGGCTACTTCCGAGAAGAATTGGAAGGTTCCCAGCTTTGGACTAACCTTGAAGACAAGGCCGCAATCACATTTTTGGCTACGCTGCGAGAAGAGTGAGTTCAAAACTTCTCCTGCCCAACAAGCTTCTAATAGCGACACGAGTGATGCTACCCGTCCTTCATTTGCTTCTCTTGTGACCGCTGCGGTCTCGAAAATGCCAGAGAGTGCCGTCACGTCTGCCGAAGTCTACGAAGATAGTGATGACTGGCTGAACGTCGATGCCGAAAGTTTTGAAGCCATGTTGGAAGTGGGTACGAAAGGTCGATCTCAAAAGCAAGATACTATGGACGTCGACTCAGCGGAAGGTGAATCTCCTGCAGACCGGCTGGCTTCGGATCAAGCCTCCAGGCTCCGTAATCTCGCCACTAAGGTTGAAGCATTTGTTGAGGGAGAAGGCGACTTGGAAGGCGCGAGATTTGCAGAGTATGTGCCGCCTTCCACGCCTCGCTCGATGCTCATGTATTGATTTAGCGAAGACGCCTCGGACAATGAAGAATTCAGTGACGATGACATAGCCGATTCGGACGATTCTGAATCGGAAGACCCCACTGCGCGGCAAGCTGCTTTGGATAAATTGGTAGCTGGTCTAGAACCGGCCGAATACGGGAAAATGCCAGCTTCGTTCCATGCCAATTCGCAAAAGGTGGCACCCACCACCATCGAGACAGATGTCGTAGAAGAACGCAGCAATACAAGCAGCAATAACCAAAAGTCCACCGAACCTCGAACCAAGCCCATACGGCAACCGATTATCCCGCGGGATAAGTATGACGGAGTGGATTCAGATGATGAGACAGATGATGACGAAGGGATGGATGAGGAGGAGGAGGAAGATCGCCCTCAGGTAGTCGGAGACGTCGAGGTAGACATGGGTGAGGAAGAAGACGAATTTCTGGAATTCTCTCGTCAAGCTCTCGGAATTACTGACGATCAATGGGGTGACATCTTGCGAGACCGCAAAAGTCGGGGAGGTAAATTTCAGCCACCAATATCCTGACCCAAGCTGACGACATTCATTGCAGCATTCGTCCCCTCTGGTCTCACTGTTCCCGTTTCAACGGGGTCGTCCCCCAAAAAAGCGCGCCGCCAAAGCAGGAGTCAGCACCAGTCTCCCGGCCTGCCGAGCCCGGGCCACGGCCGAATGTAAATCCTAATCTGGATTCCTTTGAGGCCGTGATGCTCGCAATGGACGAACAACTTGCCCGCTCACGCACCAGCAAAGGCAAACCGGCGGCGTCTGCCAATGCTTCGTCGCCGCAGACGAAAGACAAGGGAAAGGGCAAGGCGGCTAACATCGTTCAAGAAGAAGACGAGGAAGATGTAGACGTGGCCATGGACGCTGAACTCCGAGCTGCTTTGGAACGGGAAGACGAAGACGATGAAACGGAAGCTCCGATGGATTACAACCTGATTAAAAACTTTTTGGAAAGTTTCAAAAGTCAAGCGGGATTATCGGGGCCTGTTAGCAGCCTGGCTGGTAGGCTACAGCCTGGTTGGCAACTCCCGAGAGACGAGTCGTAAAGAGGGTGTATCTCAGCATGCAAACATCATCAGTTGAACTTGCTCTCCCCACTACCACATGTATACTTGATATGATCCACGCCGTGCTCATCTGTAAATGCCATACATCTCGTCTTTTCGTTGACGTTTAAACGCATTCTCAGTCAACACTTCTGGTGTTGCCCGACTAACCAAGTTCTACACCCCTCTCCACCAGTCCTCGCAAACTCTCATACCGAAAATCTTCTCCCTCGTATGCTCGCGGCCAGCAAGCCTCTGCAACTTCCTCGACGCCCCTGAGCTCGAAGCCTTCCTTGGTCCCAAGGGAGAGGAGGACGAGCGGTGGCGAGTGGTCTACCGCAGCTACGCCACCCTGTATTTCGTGTTCGTAGTGGATGGCGCTGAGAGCGAGTTGGGCATCCTAGACCTGATCCAGGTGCGCTATAAGCCTACTGCCCCTCGGATGATTGACCATCCGCAGGTATTCGTCGAGTCCCTGGATCGCGCCTTCGAGAATGTGTGTGAACTAGACCTTGTATTCCAGTTCGACGAGGTAACTCAGAAGCGACCCCATCCTCATTCAGAAAAGAGTTTAACGTTACAAAGGTACATCACATTCTCGCGGAAATCATTCAAGGCGGGTTGGTTTTGGAAACCAATGTGGAAGAGATAGACAATTCTGGTGTGTTACAATAGTTAATCCATACCAAACCCACTTCTAATCCCCGCTCAGTGCAACTAGCAGCCAAGTTACGCAAGGAGTCGTTTGCTTCCGCCAACCCGTTGTCATTGGGACTAGGAGGTGGTGCGGGATCCCGAGGTGGAACCCTGAGATCACCCTTGGGCTGGCTGACGGGTAAGATAACGGGAGGTAGAGCGATGTGATGGGACACGCAGAATACACAGCGTTGGCTTTTGCTTCTAAGAAATCGGTGCGGGGAGTGTCCCTGAAGGTGACCAGTGAAATAGCAGCAAGCAATAGGTTGCAAGGCTTACGCTTCCGCTTTTTCTTACCGGCCCCGGGAGGTCCTCGAGCAGATGGCTCTTGGATGACCGGTGTCGCAGAAGGAGTTTTGGCTGGCGTTGGAGCAGGAGCAGGAGTGACGGAATTTCGCGCTCCTTGAGCAGCAGGAGTTGGCGGTTCAACCTCCATGTTGGTAGCTTCGGAAACACTGGCTGAAAAGGCGATTTTGGAGTGCAGCGCCGTGGCACGCATGGCGTTCATCAACAGCAAATTGTTTTGTTGTCTGAAGTGCACTCAGTCGGGACCTTCAGAGGATGTACATTGCAATCACCTCTGGGGCACTTTAGGCTTGCTTTCGGGCATTTCTGACACACTTCGGCTCTCCGAAGCAGATCCAGCGCCGTCCTCTGCCGTCGCTTTCTTTTTGGGATCATCTGTTTGGGTTGCAGAGTCTACGATGGGCCAGACGAACCCCGTCCTGGGGATGTAGTCGGGACGACGATTTCGCAGAGTATCCAACGAGGACTGCAAGGAGCAAAGCGAAGTCAACTTGAGCGGTATTTCAGCCTCGGGGGATTTTGTTCGCAAGTGACCATACTAGTCGGTTTGAAAGGACGGTATACACGTCTGGAGATTGATAAATCCTGTTGTTCATGATGAAATACGCGGCCAGCGGTCGCACTTTTTGCACAATGTGAGGAGAGGAGCAAGGGGCGCGTCAGACATACCTTCGTCCGGCGACAGTCGTTCACGTTTGTGGATGATGAACATGGACGGCGGTTGAGCATGTACGATAGCGAACTCGACTCCAGTAAATCGTCTGTACCGTTATTTAGTGGATCCCGTCATTCGCCGGTTGGATGCATGCCTGAGTTCCTCGGCTTCGTTGGCAATGGCGGTCCCAGTGTGCATGGTTTGCATCCGCAAGACCTGATTGTTGCTTTGCTTGTCGTAGAACATAGACGTCGTGAAATAATCGAAGACATTCTCCGTGGTCAGTGGTCCATTTGCTTGAATCCATTCATGCCATATAAAAAATCTATGGCTGTAGTCATCGGCAGGATGCAGGTCACTGACTTCCATCACAGTGGTCGAGAAGAAGCAAATTACTTTGATCGTGTCTAGTGTTTGGTAGTACAAGAGATTGAGGTAAGTCGTACGTGGATGAGAACAGCAAGGGTAAGAAGATAAGAACAGCAATGGGAGAATAAAGCAACCGCCGAAACAGGCGCCAGAACAATAACTGAAGAAGTAAAGAAATTCATGTCGAGATCACGTTCGTCGCGGGGCCAAGCACAAAGACAGGGCGGTACGATACGTGACACATCGAATGACGCGGGAAGGGACACAGTTTCTGGTTGAGCAGAGGCCACCAGGAAGCTGCGGAGCCGACTGAATATAGTTGACGTAAGCCTGCGGCGTGCGTCAGTAGACTGCGGACGAGCAAGTCGACGAACATCTCACACGCGACGCGAAGAAGATGGATGATGATCTATGTGCAGTCACATTCGACTGCGGTACCGATAAGGCCCTTCCCACAGCGATCGCACCAGCGACGCGTGCCTTGTTCCACGCCAATGGATTTCTTGGACCCGACCGAATGGTGTGAAGAACAGACGCTGCCCTCCCGCTGGGATTCGTCGCGGTGGATACTGATCAGGTGGCGCCCTAGGTCGTGTTTACGACTGAATGAGCGACCACACGACCTGTGAGGGCAGACGTGTGGCTTCAGCCTGTTGGGGTCGTGCGTAGCCATATGTGTTTTCAAATTGTATGCTCTAGCGAAAGCTAAATGAACAGAAGGATGAGTAACTCGAGATGCGTCGAGTAAAGGGTGATCGACCTCGGGGGCAAGAGGAACACTTGTATTTCTTGCGCGCGTCTCCGCCCTGACATCTTCTTCCTCCTCTGGGACATGTGCCATCTGACTCTGACTCCCTGGAATTTTGGGCAACTGGCCGGATATGTGGGACGGGGAAACAGTTGGGGCAGTAGTGAGAGTCTGCTCAAAATTGAGTTGGCTATACAAGTCAACGGGGACCGAGGGGCGTCTGGTTGAAGGACCGTAGTCTGAAAAAGTAGTACGGGAGTCGTACGCTTTATAGACCTTGCTGCGGGTTGCGTCAGGCGCCGCGGTGGCACCGAAGGATATGCGATCTGCTGCGGCATCAGAGCTGGCCTGAGCTGCGGCGTATTCTGATGTGGCAGCATCCACCCGAATCTGACTAAAATCCATTTCAAGGTCCAAAGGGAAAGAGTAGTTGGAGGGGGGCTGCGGAGAGTGGGATAATTGTAGAAAGACTCGGAGTACGAGGAGAGGGAATCATAGGCTGATTCGGAAGACGCTGTTATATTCGAGGGGGGCCACGAGTGGGTGTGTCGGAACGAAAGAACGAGTATGCGTCGTGGGAGTCGATTGTGAGGAGCTGCAGCTGGTCGTCGTCGAATCCAGCAAGACTGGTGTCCAGTTCGAGCTCGAACAGATCTGGGTGGGGCGCAAGGATGTCTGAGGGGTTCTGAAACGAGACGAAACCCTTGTTGTAGTCCGTTGTAAATTCGTCGAACACATTTCCGGAGGATACTGCGTGGTCTGCGAGCTGGACATGGTGCGGGAGTCGATCTTGTAGGTGGTGGTACAGGTTCAAGGCGAAAGGCTGTGTGCCCCGGCTGCGCATCAGCCATCACAATTTTCTTCGGCTATGTCTGACCGCTCGCAAACAACGTTTTCCCGATCGAGTTCGAACAACGTGCTCAAGACGTGCTACGAAAGTTTTTTCTCAGAGGCCTGGGACCTCCTTGGTCCATCAGAAGGATCTCCACCAGCATAAGACTGCAGTATGTCATGCCACAGGCTTGGTTTGACCTCAGTTTGCTTTATTATTTTTTCTGCCGAAGTGTTTTTTGAAACCAGTGAAACCAAGCATAAGTTCCTCCTTCTCCAAGAAAGAGAAGAGCTACCAATTCAGCCTACGATGGACTCTGGAGACTGTTAAGCTTCGAGGGGCGTGTGCACGGACCAGGAGGCTATGCCGGCATGGATTGTTTTGCATTGATTGGACTTTTACCTGAACCAACTCTGCGAAAAAAAATGGCAGCTTCTCCTAGCGCCGGCGACGAGGTACAGGACAACTGGGGTCCCTCTGACGATGCTGGCATCGGCCGCCGCAGTGCTGAACCCAACGGCGACCCTCCTCCTGTCGACAACCGCGGCCAGGACCCAATCGACCGCCCTGTAGACTATCATCGCGGCTCTAGCGCAGGCAACGTCTCTGTCAACAAGAGCGAAAATTTCCGAGAAAAGCAAGTCAAGGTGCTTATTCGGTCTTTTCTCGTCTGTTGCTTGCCCTCTCGTGTAGAGACGAGGAAAAAAAGCAATGTTTCTGCTCTCTGCCTCTGCCGCCTTACTTGTTTCTGTTGCGGGGCTGTACTTTTGGCTGGGGCTTGACCACGCCTTGTCTTTGTCTTTCCACATGTGTCCCAGCTGGGTGTTTACTTTCTGCTGTCCAGCCGAACAAGGTCTATATCGGCGGTCTCCCCGAACACACTCGCCAAGAGGACTTGCAAAGCTGTTTCGGCCAGATAGGCAATATCGTCAACATCGAACTAAAGTATGTCTGTTCACTGTGGCTGAGGTGTGCTCTCTGAAAGGAACACTTTGTCAGAATCGGATATGGCTTCGTGGTATGTCTCGTCCTGTTCCTGTCCAGCTTCTTTCCAACTCATACCCGCAGGAATTCGACAACCGCCAGGCGGCCGAAGAAAGTGTTGCAAAATATCATGAAGGCCACTTTATGGGCAACAAAATTCGCGTCGAACTTTCGCACGGGGGCGGTAGAACCGCGAAGTATACTGGGGACCCAGGGGCTTGCTTCAAGTGTGGTAACATGGGTCATTGGGCCCGGTGCGTTAGTATCTTACTCTCAACTTTCTCTTAACTCATGCTTGGACTAGTGAGTGCCCAAATGCACTCCCGTGCGTATCCAAGCTCTCTTCAGCTGCTTCCCCTTAACTTATCCTCTAGGAGTCCTCAACGCCGCATGCATGACGTACACTCAGTGGACCGTGGCCTTCCCCGCCGCCGCCTCGTGACTACTATCAACCTTCGTCTCGGGACTACAGAAGAGCTCCTTCCCAACGCGTGACTATCGTGATTATCCTCCTGCGCCACCCCGCAGAGACTACGATGACTACAGACGTGGCGGATCTGTTTCTGAGCGTGACCGCTATGCTATTCCGCCCCCGCCAGATCACAGAGGCGGCCGTTATCCTCCCCCTCCGGACCCCTATCGTAGCTATGGCGGACCTCCTCCACCCCTTCTGCTCAGTATGATCGCTATGATAAAAGACCTCAGGAACGATACCCTTCTTATCCCCCACCCCTAGTGGCCGAGCTCGCACCCCTCCCCGAGTTCGTGATGACTACGACAGAGCCCCACCGCCTAGGTATGCTATGCGCGCGCCACTGATTTTTTTCGTGTCTCATGCTTGACCAGGGATTATGCGGATTACCGTGGTCGTCCGCCTTCCCCACCTCCGTCGCGTTACGCCGGTGATTACCCCCGAAGCGGACCTCCGGACGCAGCAGCTCCAAGATACAGGTATGTCCCAATGTTTCTCCTTGAGCGTCCGTCGACAACAGTGTAGGCGCCGCTCTGAGAGCCCTCCTCGGTCATCGGGAGCTCCGTATGAACAAGGGTATCCTAACAGCGGATCTGCCGCTGGTTATTCTAGTAACGGCTACGCTGGTGGTGCTGTTAGATCCTCTCGTGATTATCCACCCCCGCCACCACGCAATGGGCGCGATGCTCCTCCAGATGCTTACAGGCGGCCGTGATTGACGACGGCGTAACTCAAAAGATTGCTACTCTACAAACTGCCACTCCTTTGTCTTTCTGTCCGACACCGGATAATATTGAATACTCGTCTACGATATATAAAGATACTTTAAACTATGTGGAGGTCTCATGTTGTTCCGTTGGCCATCTTGTATAGGACCTCTTTGTCTCCGGATTCATCGACAAGCGCCCGGAGCCTTCCGTTCTCGATCTTGAGGAGTTCTTTGGGGCTGTCGAATTCGACAATGCGACCAGCGTCCAAAACCATCTACAAGCATGCGTAAATGGAGTTCTTGAGAAACAGGTCAGGAAACGTTACGATTTTATCCGCGTCCATGATTGTCTGCAATCGGTGGGCAACTGTGAGAAGCGTCGTGTCTTTTGAAAGCTCATTTCGGAGGGACGCTTGGATCACTGAGTCCGTTTTGTAATCTACACGCGGAGTGATTTATGAGAAAAGAAATACCGCCATTGCAGCGAGGACATACCAATCGCACTGGTGGCTTCATCGAGAATGAGAATCTTGCTGCTCCGTACTATAGCACGAGCTGTGTATTGAGTCAACGAAAACACAACTTTCCAATCATGATTGAGCGCATACCCAGTGCAAGAATCTGTCGCTGGCCGACGGAAAGGTTCCCACCTCCGCTCGAGATTTCACTATCCAAGGTGAGCTGACCTTCTTCCATGTCTTTTTGAAGAGAAAATAAGCCGGCAGCGCGCAAGGCGTTGTTCAAGGTCGCGTCATCATATTGATCAAACAAATCAAGGTTTTTCCGCAGTGAGCCTGTCAGTAACTCGGGCTATGGAACACGATTGAGCTGAGAACGCGGTGGCAACGGCACAGTACTTACAACTTGGGGAATGATGGTGATATTTGAGCGCAAAGCATCCAAATTGAGCGACGAAGTAGGAATCCCGTCGTAGTAGACAGTCCCTTCCGTAAATATGCATCTCAAAAGAGCGAGCGTCAAGGAGCTCTGGGGCGAAGAATTAGAACAAGAGTAGACGAGTCAACCTACACCACTGGCCTTGCCGGAGCCAGTGCGACCAACGACGCCGACTCTCTCACCGCTCTTGATGTTGAAGGAGATGTCATGGAGAACCTCAGGTCCATTTGGAGAATACTTGGCCGTTAGCCTCTCAACGGCCAGTTTTCCACTCGCAGGCCAGTAAGCAGGGGGAACACCGGAAGGGATCGATTTGGGCTCCTGCTCGATTGAGATATATCCACGGATTCGTTCAAGCGAGTTGCCTTGAACTTCGAATTCGTTGAGCACCCGAACCTAATTTATGGCTTCGTCTCGGCAACAACGGAACAATGCAATCAAAAATGACTCACCCACCACAGGATCATGCCGCTGAAGCCGATCGCCTGAGAAAAGTTACAACAGTGTGACCAACCGCTAAAATCAGCACTCACCATGTTCAAGGTGAAGCCAATGTTCGAAGGACTAGTATGGCTTTTAAAGTAGACCAAGTAGTAGCTGAGGGCTGCTGCCTAGAAAGAGTCATCAGGCTTCGACCTTCCGGGCGGTAAACAACCGACAAAGATTCCACCCAGACCGTCTGGACGTTGATAATCAGAACAAGCGTGAGACGTGCAACAAGGACGTACCGATCCTGACGCAAATCCAGCGGTTGAGATTGTAGAATGTTCGTGCTGTTCTGAGGCAAGGTGAACGATTGTACTGTACCAAGTAAAGAAGTGAATGTACCTCGTATATTTGTCGATACGTTCTGAGCGGCAAATTAAACGGGATTCGGAGTTCAATGGAAGACACGCACCAAGGGACGTTTTGATGAAGGACGATTGGGCACCGTAAGCTCGAATTGAGGCTGAGCACCGATCCATGAGAATCAGAAAAAGGATTGCAAATACAAGCTTACTCAGTCCTGCTATCGCTGCACCAAAGCTGGGCCATTTGTCGGTATCATTAGAATAAGAGAATAAGTAAAAGCTTACTGTCCAAGAACTGGCGCCTTGGCATTGCTCATCTCGCGTTTTACCGAGAGTTGGGCTTTAATATAAATCTAGGTCTGGGTTCATTGACTGGCCAAAAGCAATAGTCAGAAAATTGACAGACCTGACCACACCAGCCGCCGAGGAGTCCCACAAGAACACCAGGAATGAAGAAAAGGGGTGTGAAGACGACCACCGCGGTTAATTTGGCGATCATAGCCACGCTCAGTTCTGCCATGATTCGAATGAGACTGAAGATGGGTACAGTCCCGACTCACCTAGAAGGGCCCAAAAACCCTGGGCAATAGGGCCATCGATGGTGCGAATGTCAACGGTGCACCGAGCTATCACGCGCGAGACCGGTGTGGTGTCCAACCAACGCAAAGTTGTGCCTAGCGGCAGAAATGAAACAGTGAAATGCATCATGCATTTGAGGGAACGTACCGAGAATTGTTTCAACAAGCTGCTTATGGATGGTCTTGGATGCACGGAAGGCTCCCAGGGTGTAAAACACAAACGAGAGGGCATATAGGGTCATGGCAGTGAGTAGTAGGATGGCTACAACGGAGTTAAGCATAAAGCAGACGACATGACAAAGTCAATGGCCCACAATATAATCCGAGATAGCTGAGGAAGAATAGATTTCAAGTTGAAACGAGCGGGATTTTAAGGCACGTGACTCACTAGAAGACATCGACGTCCGCCGCGTTCTCAACTAGCCCGTATTGACTACGGAAGATTTGAGTTAACCACCGAAATCAAGCTGAAAGCTTACCCAGCCCAGTATCCTAAGAACCATGTCTGGACGGTCTGACACAGTTCCGACAGACCCAGAGCAAACAGGAACACGACAAAGAACAGTAGGGTGTGATTGCCACCAAGGCCCTTGAAATACACTTTGAGCGCATCCCAACTGACGTGGCCTTCCTGCATTTTCTATGGTCAAACACTCGTTTGTAAGTAATGCATGACTCACTTCGATTTCTTCCGCGACAATCAGCTTACCAGCTTTCTTCTCTTCAGCAGCTGGAGCATCGTCGATTTCGTCCAGTTTCTTGTCAAGCACTTCCTGATCTTTGTGCAACTCTTCAACGAGAACATCATCGACGGCAAGAGCCTCTGAAATCGACCCGTGGCTATGCACACGTCCATCTTGAATCGAAACGACGTAATTCGCAATAGGCTTAACCAATGCGACATTGTGGGTGACCACGATGACGGTTCTCCCTTTTACCAAGTCTCCGCGCAGACATTTGCTTGTCTAATGTTAGAAAGGCGAATTCATCGATGGTTTATCGCTCACTCAACAATCCACTTGGCTGTATGAACACTGTTTCAACGATTGAATGATTTGGTGCACCGGTATTTCGTTATGACATACTCCAAGGCAGCTATGGTATGCGTGTTAACGTCATTCACCGTCAAAAAAAATAAGACACACCAAGGACATCGTCAAGCAAGATGATGTCAGTATCGGCGTAGATGGCCCTGTTAAGTGATCATGAAGTCCCTTGTCATATTGAACATTCCCAGTATTACCTGGCAAGCGTTATCCGTGCCTTCTGGCCGCCCGAGAGAGTCAACCCCTTTTCACCCACTTCGGTGGCATCGCCAGCTTCGAACAGCTCGAGGTCCTTGGAAAGGGCGCACTGATAGATGACCTGGGCAAGTTCAAAAACCTGCAATTTCTGAGATTTATCGGGCTTACTTTATTGTACCGTTCGGCA
Organism: Panellus pusillus; assembly: GCA_013387415.1. Taxonomy (NCBI): domain Eukaryota; kingdom Fungi; phylum Basidiomycota; class Agaricomycetes; order Agaricales; family Mycenaceae; genus Panellus; species Panellus pusillus. The sequence goes on along the minus strand of QVIE01000014.1, from coordinate 4,832 downwards.
TTCCAGGGCGAGGAAAAGAGGATATTATCCTAAGACGAACGCATAGGGTCAATCGGTAGTTATCTGGCGACAAAGCCAAACAACGTGCTTTGATCCTAAAAAAAGACATCAATCCCTTCATTAATACGACTGCGGCGGACTCACGTTTCGTTCTGTACCCAGCTGCCATCCAAGTTAAGAGAGTTCATGTACAGCACTCAGAGCTTACCTTTCCTGGGCAGCATACGAGACACCCTTGCTGCGCGGCAGGTTATACCAGGAAGTCGGCCCCGATGGAACGAAGTGCATTTCGCCTAGACACTTCAAAAGTATTCGACTTGGGTATACAATATGCTTACCGAGAAGTGCCATCAGGAGCGACGTTTTACCCTGCAAGTTTGGGAATCGGGTAGACAGTGCAAGTTATGCTATCCATACCGAGCCAGTGGGTCCCACAATAAGATTAATGGCCCCACGCTGGAAGAGCAGGGAATCGGTGATCTTGAGGGTGAACTTGGCTTTGGAAAGCGTAAGCGTGCCGTCTGTCTTCTCGCTCGACCACGCGAACGTGGCATCTCTGAAACCGATATCCTGGGACGCTACATCGGCTGGCACAAAGAGATCAGCAGTTTCGGAATCTTTTTCGGCGAATGAATCCAAGAGTTCAGTCTAGAAATAATGAGCCTATAGATCAGGAGGACCCGATCACTAAACCTTCTGCAGGAAATCGTTAACACGGTCCAAAGACACCTAGAAATGCCGTGTCATGTTCTTCCCGGATACACAACCCAAAGAAAAGGCTAACCTTGCCAGTGACCGTCTGACTCAAAGCCCAGAAGATAAAGTGGAGTTGATTTCTCATCATATCAAAAATCGCCATGGACGAAAACACCTTGGAGGCGCTAAGGGTTTCCCCCATGATCACCGTCTGGAGAAAAATTAGCGGATTGTCTATACGCTTTCCATAGAAGGAAACTGACGCTGATGGCGAATTAATCAGGTCTGGATAGGAAGAAACAGAGCAAGGACGAACTAGGTAGCTGGAAGAAAGGTGAAGTTAGTCGAAGGTTGATGCGTGAGAGCTCAAAGTGAAAGACTGACAGAAGGTCGCGAGCATGGTCGCAACCGGGATGAAGAAACTTTCGTCCGCATCAGAAACACATCAAAAGTGAATGAAAGAGCGTACTTGAGGTTGCCGTTGATGAGGTCAAGCATTTGACGTTTCTGAGTGTTGAAGGGTGACGGATTAATGGCCAGTCGTTCTCCTGGATCACAACCCTCTCACCCAGATCCAGTTCAACTCCTCCTCCCGCTTTTCGGCCATCCGCTCGTTCATCTGGCGCTCCCACCCAAATAATCTGCAAATCGACATGAGTGGACGGAAACTAACTTAGTAAGCGAGTCTGACTTGATCATCCGCAACACATTCATTGTCTCTGTGACCGTTTGAACCCGGGCATCTGTCCTTTTGAGACGCTGTTCTTGGACAGCTGGATTTGATGTGAATGACATACTCAGTTGAGAAAGCCTTGCAACGCACTCTGGACCATTTTAGCGACATAGCCGGGCAAGGGGAACAGTAGGACCATGACAGCCATGCCAACGAACGCGCTAGCTATCGTAAGGAACACGAAAAGAACAGAATACACATGTCCTCACCTCCAACCCAAAACTTGGTACAAGAACACAACGCAGAAGGTAATTTCCATTGGAATGAGAAATATAACGAAAAGGAAATCGCGCGAATCGACAATATTTCCCCTGTTCTGCATCAGCGACAGGGTCCAGGGAGGAAAAGAGGGCGCGGACAGATCGGTGGTAACCAGGTTCGTGATCTTTCCAACCAAGTTGCTGTCGCCCGATGACTGCACCGGATCTTCCTTGGCCTCGGCTTTGCCTTTGCCTTTGCCTTTGCCTTTGCCTTTGCTCGATGTCGTGGACTTGATGCTGGCAGAACTCGCTCGCACGGTCTCATCATTTGAAACGGTGTCCGCGTCTCCAGACTGCGGAGCTTCCTGGCTGCTGTTGTCTGAACCTTGGGTATCAACGGGCGAGGAGCGCCCACTCTCCGCTGGCGTCGTAGTGACAGAACTCGACGTCTTCTCCGCGGTCTCTGCTTTCACCCGGATGCGCAAGGCATGCTCGAATACCAGCTGCGTGATTAGAGCCTCGCAGCGCACAAGTGATCGAGTCTTCAGCACGTCAGTCGCGAGTGCCGAAGTGATGAAACGGACTGCGCACTGCGAAAAATATGTACAATTGACCCGAAATCGAACCAGTCAGTGGGCCAAGGAATAACCTTCAATTGTTTAGCCGATTGAAGGTGAGGTCAGGTTTTCAAACGATGACGCACCAGATGATCCAGAACCAAGGTTTCACGGTAGGTTCTTCATCCCGATTTTCAAGGTACCTAGCCTTCCGTCAGCGAGAGGAAATCACAAGACAGAGTGAATTCCCGCACGCGAGTAACCGATTGAGTGCAACGGGAGACGCGAAATTGCCCAAGACCATTCCTACCATGGCCTGCGGGCCAGCCGGGTTATAAGATACCTCTTAGAGAGACACACAGGTTCTTACCGTCGCCATGATCAAGTATTCTACGCGGAAAGTCCATATAAGGCCGAAGAATAAGTGACGTTTATTAGAAGTCGAAACCTCAAGGTGCTATACGTGATCTATTGTCAGACTCGTAAAAGAATCATCGGCTTGACGAGACCTTGAAATTTTTGGTTTTCAGCATTGCGGCATAATCATAGTCAGCCAGCGGGGGCAATTGATCTGCCACAACGTCAACGGATTGTTTACGTGAAATGACTTAGCCTCTACCATGTGCCAGGTGAGGAATGCGATAGGCCAGGAATATGATGGGGTCCAAGAAAAAGAAGAAGATGAACGAGAAAATGGACGCCGTCTGTTCAGGATTAGGAACGGGCATAGGATTCTGTGGGGGCGATATATGTCATCTCGAAACTCAGGGTCCAGAGACAACATACTTTGGGGTCAGCGGGACTATATTGCCTAGGAATAAAGAGCGGGACGGCAAAGGCCACTAGAAACAGATCGATGACCTTGCCCCAGGTAATCCACCCTTCCGAAAGGTCGAGCGGGATGCGATTATAAGTAATGAGCGGAAAGAGATCGCGGTAGCCATAGACAAGAAAGTGGCGATCAGCAGCGTGTTCAGGTGCTTCACGAGGATCTGACTCCAGCTTCTCTTAGCGAAGACTGTCCCAAGCGCCAGCATGGAGATATAGAAAGATGTCATAACCATTCCGAGTTCAACCCATTCCGTCAAAGAAAGTGCAGGACTTCCCGTGTTCTTCTTGGGATGTTTTTTCCCCCATTTACCGAAGATAGTAGGTTGGCTAGTGCGTGACTTGCGCGTCTCGGAAAGCGTGAATGATGCGATGGACAGGCCGAGGAAAGTGAAGCACAAGATCGCCCGTACAAGCTTGAAGGAGAAAATGACGGCGCCTCCATGGTCCGCGACGTGCGCCTTCACCTCCCGGACGACACCAGTGGGTACGCTTGCAGCAACTTCTGCTTCCGATTCCGCTGTTCTGCGGCGAAAAATGCTAGCCACAGCAGAGGCAAGCAAGACAATCAATGAGAGAGCTGCGACAACTGCGGGGATGATGAGGGAATTGGTCCAGCTGGTAAGGGTTAATATCAATTCAAAATTATAATGAGCACCGGCGTTGAAATCACATACACTGTGTCTTTGGATTTGAACAGAGAGACGACTGTCGCGACAGAGGCCTCAGAAATCGCGAACGGGGTTTGCGCCGTTCTCCAAAGACTCATGGTTCAAGAGCAAACGCGTCGGTCCCGAGAGGTTGATGCGGAATTTGATTGGGCCGTGACAGGTGTGACACACACGCAGTATTGCTGCATTAAGATTTCCGCTTTTTTTTTTTTTTTTTTTTTTTTTTTTTTTTGTGGGACGTTTGGGTAGAAGGACTAGAATACGCACGCAGCGTATCCCACGGTGCTGTCTAGCGCTTTCGCGCTTCCATACACCGTTGGGCCGACAAGGTCGGTCGTTCCTCCCCGTCAGTTTTAGCCGTGGAATTTAAACCCAGCCGAGGAAATTTTTAAAACTACCACCCGAGGAGATGCTGTTACGCACTGTGCCCGACTGTAGTCGCTGCACATCGTGTGGGACTCCAGGTGGTCAACTCAAGGAGGTCAGCGGCTCGCGCCGCAGATCTCCCATCATTGTTGTCACCCGATACCCACTAAAACCCGGTCTCCCGTGTCCAGTCTTTAGGGAGTAATTCCTCATTTTGGAGAACTTTGCTCCATGTCCCTAGGACTAGTTTTTTTCTTAATGGCTTTCTTGCCGTACTTTAGGTTGTTTGTTAGCATAGAGTCAATTGACAGTCTACTGTTCATTGCTTTCAACCAGCGGCTTTTGATTTCTCTCGTCGTCGCCGGGGTTTTCTCTTGGATTACTCTTTCATTTCGGATTTTCCATATTAGGTGCGCCGACTCCGACATCATTATTCTGTATAGGCGTGTTGTTCCTACGTCGCCTCTCTTTCGTCGCAGCACATCCCATGATCTGGCCGATAGTTGGGGTTGGCAGGTTTTTTCCAGTCTTCTTTTCCCAGAGCTCTCTGCTAGTTTCCAGATCTCTTCCTGTCCGGGTGCTTCACATTTTTGTCAGTATGTGCTCCATTGATTCTGTGACTTCACATTTGTTGCATGTAGCTTTCTCTTCGTGCCCAGGTATATTCTTCCAGTGGTTCCCACCTTGTAGCCTCCGTGTATCATCATCCAGAGGAAGAAACGGCCACTTCGCGACACATCTTTATGTTTTGTGGATTTCCATATGACTTTCCGGGATGGAG
>QVIE01000012.1:0-12138 GCA_013387415.1 Panellus pusillus | reverse complement strand
AGTGGCAGGGGTGGCGGAAGTGGTGGCGGCAGCGGAGGGTGGCGGAGGCAGCAGTGGTGGCGGAGGCGGCGGCGGTGGGCACACTGCTGCCGGCGGAGGTGGACGTGGCGGAGTCGCCCTTGCTCGATGGCACGAAGGTGTACATGCCCGAGTCACCCTCCTGCGGATGGACAAGCCCAAGCTCCTTGCCCCAGCCCCATACATCGTCTGCGTATGCGGAGGCACAGCAGGCACGTCTGGCCCTGTAGTCGACCGCCGGCGTTTGGCAGCTGGCATTGGGCCGCGTCGTCCGCGCTGGAACGCTTGGCCTGGGGGGCTTTGCGTGCCTCCTGGAGATCGAAGGAACCGCCTTGGTGGGCCTCGGCTTGGCATACCCTGGCCACCACCGCCATTCTGTACAGGCCGGACAGGTTTACTCTTCACAGCTTTCGTGCGAGAGCGAGTGGCAATGGTACGTGCGGGCACCTCTGCATCCCCACCACCCGCGTCCTCGCTGTAGGCACGCTGAATTCACTGTCCGACGACAGCACAGAGGGCGAGTCGACACGTTCGGCAGTTTTCTTGCGAAGAGCTCGTGCCTTCTTGGCAGGTGCCTTCGGTGGGGCCGCTGGCGCAACAGCTTTCGGCACCGGTTTCGACGTCGTGCGCGCGGAGGTTGCGGCCTTTGACGGTCCTTTCGGCGGTGCCTTCGATGCAGGCTCTGACACTGCACCAGGTGCCGCTAGCGGTGCATCCTCCATCTCCTCGTCGCTCTCAACCTGCCGCTGCTTCCCCTTTTGCGGCGCCTTCGACACAGCTCTTGACGTGGCCTTCGACGCGGCCCTCGATGCAGGCTCCAGCGCGGCGGCAGGTGCCACTCGGGGCTCAGCTTCCATCTCGTCGTTGTCGTCGCTCTCGACCTGTCGCTGCTTCCCTGCAGCCTTCCGCGACAACGGCTTGTTCCCCAAAGGCTTGTCGTCGTCACTCTCCACACCACTGTCGCCGGCATTGACCTCCGCCTTGGGCGCAGGCACGTCAAACTGTCCGGGGACTGCCCTTTTCTCCAGCACTGATCCCGTGCTATCCAGCGTTGCAGACCAGATGCACCCATCGCTGTCGACGCACTTGATGGGGAATGCGGTTGCGCGCCAAAACTGCGCACTGTTCTGATTGGATTCTGGGGGTGCACGCGTGTAATCGTGACATAGGATTGTGAGCTCATCTGGAGGGAATGTTAGTTCATGGCCAGAAAGAAAAGGGAAGGGGAAGACGTACTAGGCTGTGTGTAAGTATGATATTCGAATCGAAGGCCGGCGTTGCGGCCAATGATGCGTGTTCCACACGCAAGTGCGAGCGCTGCACGGTCGGTGATCTTCCACGCACTTGTTCCCTTAGACTTGCTGCCCAGGGACGGGAGGCTGATGTGATCCGGGTACCCGTAGAGGCGAACACCCTGAGTAAGGAGCACCTTGTGTAAGGTGGTCCAGGTAAAGTTGTCGGAGCGGCCAGCGTGAAAGACGTTGAAGTCGCCGAGGTCTTCTTTGCAAGCCTCCATGATGGCGCCGCGGATGGCTGTAATGTCCGCGGCATCATCCCGTGTCCGCGCCTTCCTATCCTTATGTCCTCCCCTGCCGCCGTGCGGCGTGTGAGACTGAAGTTCAGACCGGTTTGCGGGTCTCCCACGGACTACAGCGTTGGTCATGGCACCCGCATTGGCGATGATAGCCGCCTCTTGAGGGACCAGGGGGACGTTCGATTTTGCCTTATTGGTTAGCGCCGCGAGCTTCAAGCCTGGAATTGACGGCTTTGAGGTAGCGGCGGTGGTGGCGGTGGTGGCGGCGGTGGTGGCGGCGGTGGCGGTGGTGGCGGCGGTGGCGGTGGTGGCGGCGGAGGTGGGGACACGAGGGCACGCGAAGGTCCTGCCTGTGCGGGAACAGCAAGGTTGGTGGGCGCAACGTTGCTCTGTCTAGATGAGCCAGCAACCGGCTGCGTCTTGCTGGAAACAGAGGCGATATTTTTCTTGTGGGCAGACTGAACTGCGCCCCGGTTGAGTACCCTTATCGCATTGTCTTTAGCAACTGCTGCTATGGGGGACAATTGTTGCGAACTGCAAGACAGGTATGAGTGCTGATCCGTGTAATCTGAACTAGCACTTACTAGGAATAGATCTTCACGAGCGCGATAAACTCATCTGAAGAAAGCCCCAGTAGATCCCGAAGAAACTGGCGGCACAGATCAGCGTGTGGAACAAAACATAGACATTGGCTACTTACATTGTCAAGCCTCGGCGTAGTGTGCATCTTCGCAAGCTCCGCGTCCTCATTGATGTGGGATCCCAGGTAGACAAAGAACCCGTCAAAGTTGTAATTGAGGAGATTGGCATTAATCTACAACCTGATATCAATATGCACAAAGGAATAATGAAAAATCAAGACGTACCCCGGCTGCGAGCTTCTGGAATGTTTTCTCGAAGGTGCGTTGCCGCGTCTGCATGTTCTCGTCACTAAAAAGTTCACCCTGCTCGAACGTGTCCAGCATCTCCTCGATGAATGCTTTACCCTGAGCCGCAGAGAGTTTTTGCCATGCGGCGGAGATTTGGGCCTTCGTCGGCTTCCAGCCATCCACCTCCGGCTCGATGAAAGCGGGGTCTGCAATCCGCGCGACATCCAAGCAATGATTTATGGACCCCGCGAACTTCTGAAAGCGGTTCCACAAGCTTCGTTGGTGGAACGATGGCCCTGGAGGGTCTGAACAAGGTGGCGGACGATATAGGAGCGGGGGATCTGGGAATTGTCGACGAGTTGCTGGAGTTGATCCTCGACATCTCCAAGAAAGCCGCTGAGGCGACTCTCTCCTCTGTCGTGAGAGGCCGGCCACGCCGCGACACGGGGTCATCATCCTCACCCTCGTTGCCATTCTCGTCAGCATCTCTGCCATCCTCGTAGTCCTCGCAATCGGGGTTGGGCGGAGGCGGCGAGGGCGGAGGCGAAGGCGGCGAGGGCGGAGGCGAGGGCGGCGAGGGCGGAGGCGGCGATGGCCGAGGCTGAGACAGTGGGGGCAGACGCTGAGACGGCAGGGGCGGAAGCTGAGAGGGCGGCGGAGATGGAGAAGGCGGCGCCGGCGGGGTGAACAGAAGATGGGGTGGCGGTGGCTCGGGCACTGATGGTGGCAGAGGTGCAGGCGAGCGCGAACGCATAGGTTGGGGCGAAGGCGCCGGCTGTGGTGGGGCTGAAGGCTGAGCTGGCAGTGGTGGCGGACGCCGCCCAGAAAATCCGGGCGGTGCTGGCGGAAGGGGCATGGCCACATATTCAGAGGAGAAGGGTGGAGGGGGAACTCGCTATTGGACTTTCTGGGCTTTGCTACACCGCTGCCCGGGAGTCTGAGCGTGACTTTAGGCAGACGCATGGGCGGCGCTGGTCCTGGTCTGTCCTCCCCGCTGCAAGGCGGCCTGGGCGGTTGCGGCGATCTGGGGTCACAGCCCCACCGGCAGCTTTTGATGTTGGCCGGATTGAAGACCGCAGGCAATTTTTGGGGTACGCGACGGTGAGTCCTGGAAACGGCCTCCGCCAACCTGTTCATTCCCGCCGTTGTTCGAGCCAAAGACGTCGTGAGCGGCGGTGACGCGGCTGGGAAACAGTCTATCTGGGTAACGGCGGTACGGTGGGCGCACCACATATGCCCACCATTACAAGTAATGTGTTGGGCTTCCCGTAGGCCATTACTCATAATGGCTGGGGTTACCAAAAGCGGAAATGGCGGGCCATCCCGGTACATATCGGGTGGTACAGGTGCCCTGGGGCAGCCGTTAGAATTGATGCGGCAGCTCTCGGCATTCTCTGGCACCTCCGGCAGCTTAAGCTCAGCAAAATAAGTCCAAAATAATTGAAATAGCGGCCGGCACTGATTAATTTACTGCAAATTAGTACAAATACAGGGCCAGAACAGACGTGCGACGCGCGCCCGCTTCGCCCTGCCGCCTGGGCTAGCAGCGCGCTCCTCCCGCCGCTGCTTGCACGCCCACGTCACCCCCGCTGCCTGCGTTCCACGTGCACGCTGCCCGCATGCCCGCTGCACATGCGCTAGCACGTGCGCGCGCTTCTTGTACGTCCGCGTCGTCCCGCCGCCCGCGTTGACGCGCATGCGCCGCCCACCGCCCGCCACTTGGCGCACCGCTCGCCGCTCGACGCGCACGCCGCACCCGTTCGACGTTCGGGCGCACGCCGCCCGCCGTTCGGGCGCACGTCGCCCGCCGTTCGGGGCGCACGCCACCCGCCGTTCGGGGCGCACGTTGCCCGCCGTTCGGGGCGCACGTTGCCCGCCGTTCGGGGCGCACGTCGCCCGCCGGTCGATTCGTACGCCGCTTGCCTTCGGGGCGCACGCCACTCGGGGCGGACGACGCTCGCCGGTCGGTTCGTACGCCGTTCGTCGTTCGGGGCGTACGCCGTTCGTCGTTCGGAACGTACGCCGTTCGCCGTTCGAGGCGTACGATGCTCGCCGTTTGGGCGTACGACGCTCGTTGTTCGGAGCGTCCGACGCTCGCCGTTCGGGGCGTACGACGCTCGTTGTTCGATGCGTACGCTGCTTGCCCGCGTGCGTTTCAAGCGCTCGCAGCTGACCGCTTGAGGCACACGCCGGGGCGCACGCTGCTCGCAGTCCGGGTGCACGCCGCCACGCCGCTCGCCGTCCGGTTCGTACGATGCTCGCCGTTCGGTCCGTATGCCGCTCGCCGTTCGGTTTTTACGCCGCTCGCCGTTCGGTTTGTACGCCGCTCGCCGTTCGGTTCGTACGCCGCTCGCCGTTCGGGGCGTGCGACGCTCGCTGTTCTGGGCGTACGCCGCTCGCCGTTCACCGTCTGACGTGCATGCCGCTTGCTGCTTGATGCATACGCCACTCGCCTGCGTTTCATATGCACGCTGCTCGCCGGTGTGCCACGCCCGCGGTAGCACGTGCGCTGCTCGCTTTGCCCCGCCACCTGCGTCTCATGCGTGAGAGGCGCATTCGAACGGAGTGTGAGCTCCCAGCCGCTTCGCGTGGTACCTATCAGAATAAGAATGTGTGAGTTTCGCGGAGCCGTGCAGAAAAAAGGAGAAGGGAAAGAAATGCGAAGATTTCGGCCAAGCATAGCCCTGGCGCGCCTTTCGGTATTCCCAAGGTCGGGCTCACGCAGTCGGCGTCCAGGGCTGGGCTGTTTCCGGCCAAGGAAATGTCCGGTGGGAGGAACTCCCAAGGCGCATAGGAAAGAAAATACGTGAAAACACGCACGCGTTACGGCGGAAATGGCGAGGGTCGCGCTGCCACGTAGTCGGCCGTATGTAGGGTCGTAGAAATCGATGGCATAGCTAGCGCGAGCAGAATATCAACCGGACTAGAGAGTTCGGCGTGAAAAATGGGCAGAGTCGTATTGAGAATAAAGGGGCGCACCTGCCGACTAGAAAAAAACCGTCTAATCCCTCGGTTCGAAGCTGCATATTGACGGGTGGTGTGCAGGAAATGGTCCGTCTTAGTCCACGTCGGGGTTCGAAGTTCCTGGCACAGAGTATGTGGATGGAGGAGGAGAGTACGTCGTGGTGTGTGTGATGAGCATGAGCGGTCACATGCCATGTCAACAAACCAACATTTGGTACTACATACCGTTCGCTCTGGACCTCGCACCACTTCGTTTCAACATGCAGAATACAGCGGAATACCTTACTATAGTGAGATGAATCATATTTCCGATGTATTTCAACGGTTTGCTCTGAATTACCAAGCTAATGTTCATTTCATGGTGCATGCAGCCGCGGTCGCCGCCGGTATCTTGGCTGCAGTGGACTTTCATAAGAATCAAGCCAGCTGATCTCAGAATCTATGAGACTGCAAGGGATTTTATTGACTTCACAGATCTTTGCAAATGCTTCAGTGAGTGTATGTTTCATGACTTACTGACCACTGGCAGCAGTTTGAGAGTTGAACTTTCGAGGAATTCAGTCAGTGAACAGGCCAGATTCCGGGTTAATATGCGCGGTTGTGAAAATGCGAAGTATATGCGTACATACTACGTATACATTCTTGCATAGAAAAGTAGCGACCGCATTAATACTACTTGTTGACCTGCGGCATTGAAATTACATTACATTCTGCCAGTGCATTAGTTCAACGAACCAAGCCAGGTAGTAGGATCCTGTCTAGTACCGTCCAAGACCTGATTGAATCTGTTGTAGACTTCTTTGAGGCAGGTAGTTCGGACAGAGATCGAGTTCGTTATAAGTGCATTAGTTACAATTCATGTCCTCAAATCTGACTCTTCGACCCATTCAACGTTAACGTTCCACACTTACTCTACCGCCCCCAATCTTCTCTGAACAGCGATTATATGTCTTCGATGGTCTTGAACAAACTAAATGGCTCCAGGGACATCGTAATAACATATCAGTATGACAATTGTAAATGTGGCACCGTACGGTTTGTTCGATCCGTTGCCCGTCTGCCAGAAACAACGTCTGAACAACGATTATATGTCTTCGATGGTCTCAAACAAACTAAATGGCTCCAGGAACATCGTAATAAAATATTAGTATGACAATTGTAAATGTGGCACCGTACGGTTTGTTCGATCCGTTGCCCGTCTGCCAGAAACAACGTCACTTCCTCAGTTGAGATGACACTAATAGTATAGAAATACCGTGCTTTAAACGGGCGTGTCAGCACGGAAGCAACAGACGAGAATCTGAAATGAGATAGACGCACCTGTAACACGGGCAACATGATTGCGTCAGATGTCGAGGGCTCGACAAGATGGAGCGAAAGATTGTCTGACCCACAACTCGCAGATGCAACAGTCCGTTTCGTCCTGATTTGAATCGCAGCGCCGCCGTTCACAACATGCGCAATACGGCCGCCCGTGGTAGCCCGCCGGCGTTACTAGGACGCGGTCGCTGGTGTGTGTTAAGCCGCGGGGTGGACATAGACGCTGCAGTTTCGAGATGAGCACAAGCCAGCCGCGTACGCAGCCCCGCACGCGAATTCGCGCCGGGATTAACGTATGCGGCTTGATTGAATGCACATGAAGGCGGCGTGTATAGAAACAGGCCACATGAAGGGGGCTAAGCAGCGCCGCGTTGTGGAGCATGAGTGACGCGGACAATCGCGGAGAGGGTGGTGGGTCCTTGCTGACGCAGAAAAGGTAGCGGTAGAAACGGCAGCGGCAACGCAGAGGCCGGAACGGCGGCGGGATGCAGAAGCCAGAACAGCGGCGGCACAGCAGAAGCCAGAGCAGCGGCGGCAAAGCAGAGCCCGGAAGGGCGGCGGCAACGCAGAGCCCGGAACAGCAGCGAGCAGCTGAACGGATGCGATGGCGTTACAGCCGCCATCGCGTTCGGGCCTCGAGCAGCTAGGAGGTGGTGCCTGAATGGGTGGCCGTAAACGGATGCGGATACGTTGCCGCCGCCATCGCGTTCCGGCCTCGAGCAGCTGGGAGGTGGTGCCTGGATGGGTTAGCTGTAGACAAGTGCGGATACGCTGCGGCCGCCGTCGCGTTCCGGCATCGAGCAGCCAAGAGGTGATGGGTAGCTGGTGTGGCCGTAAACGGATGCGGATACGCTGCCTCAACCGTTCGCGTTCGGGCCTCGGGTGCGTGGCCGTAAACGGATGCGGACGGCGATGAACGCACGGGGTGGGCCGAAGCAGAAGAGCCGGACGGATGAATGTGCTCACCAGAATCCGCACCGACTTCTTCCGTTGGACTCCGCGCAAATCGGAACCTCAAGCAAGAGGTTCCATTGCTTCAGCCTGTAGGTCTCTGGACCCCGATTCTCGTGCAGCAGAGCACGGATATGGACGGCAGCATGTATATAGAATCTAGATTAGAAAGGTAAGATCTAGCAAGGCATTCTGGAAAGAAGATCAGCGTCACGAAAAAGACAGAAAGAAGTGCGACGCACCAGCGCTTGGTGGTGCGAGGAACGGGGAGGCGCAATGAACGGCGTGACGGAAACCGTCAATGGTAGACATGCCAGTGCCCGCTTGAGATTTGATGACGGCCAATCAAGTTCACACCGGCGATTCCGAACGCCGAGTCTAATCAGGCACGTGTATTTGCCTACGTGGCAGCCCTTCGCTCATTTCTCTCTCTCCCTTTTCTCTTCCGCCTCCCTCCCGTTTCGCTCATCAGGACCTCAAACCCACATCCGACAACACTGTCAAGCGTGGCTGCGCCTTGCCCCCCGCATTCCGGGCACTGGATCGACCGTGCCACCCCGCCCGACCCAGCCTACTCAATTTGCACGCCGCGCCCCGCTCCCAGCTGACCAGGCAGCAGCGCGTGGGGTGCGCCTTCGGATCGGCGGCGACCCAACGTTCTCCCAGACGCAAGCGGCGGGTGGGCCGGTGCAAGGTGCAAAACGCGCCTGCGCCTGCGTTTATTTTTTATCCCCGGTGTATCCCCTGCTCCCCAATCTATCCGTGCACCCGTGCAACCACACCCGCATTTATTAGCCCCATCCCCCCTGCCATTCATGTGCCCCACCCGCTCCCTACATCAATTTGGCCCGCCCGCACCCCGCATCGATTTGGCCTCTATTCACCCTGGCCCACCTGCAGCCGCTTGCCCCCCGCTGCACTTTGTTTAACCCACCGTAGTAGCCCCGCAGTATGTACCCGTAGTAAAATTACATTTGATTTTTGATGGCAACGGTGATGGCGCATCAGCCATTGATCTGACCCTGTATTGACGGTCATCCTGCTGTATAACCAGAATTTTCTTATTTCTGCGTTGAACATAATTAACAGTTCCATGTACAATAACGGTAGTATAGCTCAGCTGGTAGCCAACTGCTTCCTATGTAGTCACGTGGTAAAGTGCGGAGTTCTGAGTTCTGGAGCTTAGTCATGCGAGTCTTTCAGCCCAACATTTTGAAGACCCCAATTAAGTAACAATTAAATATCTATGTTATTTAGGTTATTCGGCATTCGTTTCAGCCGAATTCAAGCTCCGCCGGCGCGGCAAAAAGCCTCCGAGGGCTCCCGTAACTTATAATATAGTGTATGTGGCTGTACGGATAATCCCAGCCATTATGAGTAATGGCCTACGGGGAAGCCCCAGAAATTACTAGTAATCTTAACTATATGAGCTGGAGGGCGACGCAACAGCGTCGGAGTCGCTTCCGTAACCAATAGGGTCGTTTCTCGGGTCCCGAGGGTTGGGAGCAAGAGGAACGGAAGCTGCACGGGACACCTCGGGCGGGGAATACTCGAGCTCGTCTTCACCGTCCTCCAAAGTGGTCACAGTGGGAAGAGATGGCCTCATTCCCATACGGGTGTACGCAGCGTGAGTGTGCGTGTCTACCTCCTCATAGAAGGACGCGTCGTATGTGGGGGAATCTTCGAGGAACGCGTCGGCGTCGCAAACGTTGAGGCGCCTCGTTATTCATTTTTAGCGAGCTCACCCTGTAGGACAGTTATAATGTGCACTGGTCTAACCACAGGTGCACGTTAGACTGTGCACCCAGGGTTTCCAGGCCTGGTTCACATTATAATGTGCACCCTTTCGGCACTGGGTGCTGGCCACCAGGGTGATTGCCCATCACCTCGGCACTTCGGCATAGATAGCCAGGGATCTGTTGTTATCTAGATAAACCAGATAAGGGCAGCTCAATCTAATCAGCTTGGCAGCCACTTCCATCATGCTGTCATATGAATGACATAGGCAACATGCCATCAAAATTCCGGAGATATTTGAGACAGCGGGACAGACTCCGATCAAATACCCTGTTCCCGCCCTATCCGCTGCCCGCCCCGCCCCCGCCATCAAATCACACGATCACATGACCAATTGTAGCCCTTGATGAGGGCTATCTGTGTGTCAAATCCGTTTTATGTAAAACGGCTTAGTTAGTGTGAAAAATGCGAAATACTAGCAGAAATTAGTGTCTTCTTGAATTTTCTGTTCTTTTAGGGCATATGAAGCAGTGTAAAGGTATGATATGTGGGTCAGGTACTTCATTGGGAGTTTCAAAGTCTGTGAAGTACCAGATTGCTGTCTAACCACCTGGTTTAGTTGATCTTTCCTAATTGAGGCTACTCATCCTAGCATCCCAAAAAGGAAAGTTTTCTTGTTTCATATGTTCTGACTATATATGGTGGGGGTACCATGGGTATACCTTCCTTGTGTATTATGGTGCTGGTCTTGCACAGCATAGAGCTCTTTCAACCCTGTTTCAGCAGTGTTTGCACTGCACACAAACAGCTGATGCTACTGCATGCACCTAGCCCTCAGTTGAGCTCAGAGCTGGTCAAGACTTCTTCAATGCAATCCTCTAGTGCTAGATCACCTCCTCTACCCCTCTGAGCTACACCTAGCTGCTGATGTACCTTGGAAATAAAATAGTTGATGGGCCATCAATTCCTAGCTACTGCTCCATTCTCAGTGGTACAGTGGGATAAAAAATCCGTAGTAAATTTCTTTACTGTTGTGAAAGGTGGAAAATGTACTCACTGTGGACATAACATGCTATCCCAGTGGCCAAATGATCAATTTCATTCTGCACTCACTAGAGCTGTAGAACATTGTCTGGACTGTCTCTGCATGTCTTTCACCTTTCTACCAATGATTATATGCATGAAAAGAAAATTCTTGATGGCTCAGATAAGCCAACCATATATGCAGGAGACCATGAATGAGAAATTGATTCAACCAGTGATTTTGCTGATTGTGGCTCACAGAATGCTCAGGGTGCTCCAAAAATATGACAAACAGATTCGTCTCAGCTCAAGGATGCCCAGGATAAAAAGTTTGTATTATTTGCTTCATTGGTTGAGGAGTTCTGACAGTTGAAGTGCCGAGGATATGTACACTAATAGTACATATGAAGATTGTGGCTCACAGGATGCTCAGGGTAATCCAAAAATATGACAAACAGATTTGTGTCGGCTCAAGGATGCCCAGGATAAAAAAGTTTGTATTATTTGCTTCATTGGTTGAGGAGTTCTGAAAGTTGAGGTGCCGAGGATATGTACACTATACATATGAATTGCTCCGAATACTGACACCCCACATTCAATACTTGGTCAATTTCTATAAATAAAGACATTTTCTGAACCAGAATTTTGAGCTGATTCCATTTCTAATATTCTCAGGATCCCAAAATTTTTCCTTGAGTCAATATTGATGGATCAGTCTTAGATAGGTGACATTCATTCTAGTCTTGTAGATCAATACCAGGATGAGTTGATGAGGTAGGAAACATCCCAAGACTGTGAAACCCATTTTCAATGACCATAGCAGCACACACAATCTGACAAGACATGCTTTGGAGCCAAAATGTGGCACTAGCAGTCTGAGCCTTGTTCAAGTGTATATGGGTCTCTTGTGTCAATCTAGTAGTCAATACTCACATTCACTAATACAAATAGAGTTAATGGCTGTATTTTCAGCAGCATCAGACCTTACTATGACCCCAGGGCTCAGGTTTGATGGTAAGATCAATAATGTTATTGTACCTGATTGCCTGCATTGTGCTGGTGATATTGGTCCCATTCATTAATTGACATGCATAACAGTCCATTGGCAGCACTGTGAAGGTAGATCAAGGTGTATACTGACTGCAATACAGGATAACAGTGAGCAAGGATAAAAGAGTCAGTAACACCTCATTCTGATGGCAATAATGGGTTTCAAATGCATGGAAAGGATGATATAGATACAAGAAATATGCAATGATTATAGCCATGGGGATATATGGCTCAACACCCATGTAATTGCAAAAATTTCCTTTTTGAGCTGCATGGATGAGTGGTCCCAATTAGGAAGAGTTCACTAAGCATGGTGCTTGAGGGGTACAGGCCTGGTTGAGAGGGTCAAGAACTATGTAACTACTGTCTAGTCAATACCTGAGACTGTCTCATTGCTGTATCTGTCCTGAAAATAGCAAAATGGTAAAAGAAGTGAAAAGATACTGGTATTTCGCATTTTTCGGGATAACCAAGCCGTTTTACGTAAAACGGATTTGACAGACAGATAGCCCTTGTCGAGGGCTACATTTTTCATTTTGGTCACATGATCGTGTGATTTGATGGGGCGGTAGCGGGGCGGCAGGAGCAGCAGAACAGGGCAATTGATCAGAATAATTCCTGTTGTCCCTAAGATCTCCGAAATTTTGATGGACTGTCATTCAGATGACAGAT
>QVIE01001229.1:0-26633 GCA_013387415.1 Panellus pusillus | reverse complement strand
TGAGCTCACCCTGTAGGACAGTTATAATGTGCACTGGTCTAACCACAGGTGCACGTTAGACTGTGCACCCAGGGTTTCCAGGCCTGGTTCACATTATAATGTGCACCCTTTCGGCACTGGGTGCTGGCCACCAGGGTGATTGCCCATCACCTCGGCACTTCGGCATAGATAGCCAGGGATCTGTTGTTATCTAGATAAACCAGATAAGGGCAGCTCAATCTAATCAGCTTGGCAGCCACTTCCATCATGCTGTCATATGAATGACATAGGCAACATGCCATCAAAATTCCGGAGATATTTGAGACAGCGGGACAGACTCCGATCAAATACCCTGTTCCCGCCCTAGCCCGCTGCCCGCCCCGCCCCCGCCATCAAATCACACGATCACATGACCAAAATTGAAATTGTAGCCCTTGATGAGGGCTATCTGTGTGTCAAATCCGTTTTATGTAAAACGGCTTAGTTAGTGTGAAAAATGCGAAATACTAGCAGAAATTAGTGTCTTCTTGAATTTTCTGTTCTTTTAGGGCATATGAAGCAGTGTAAAGGTATGATATGTGGGTCAGGTACTTCATTGGGAGTTTCAAAGTCTGTGAAGTACCAGATTGCTGTCTAACCACCTGGTTTAGTTGATCTTTCCTAATTGAGGCTACTCATCCTAGCATCCCAAAAAGGAAAGTTTTCTTGTTTCATATGTTCTGACTATATATGTGGGGGTACCATGGGTATACCTTCCTTGTGTATTATGGTGCTGGTCTTGCACAGCATTGAAGCTCTTTCAACCCTGTTTCAGCAGTGTTTGCACTGCACACAAACAGCTGATGCTACTGCATGCACCTAGCCCTCAGTTGAGCTCAGAGCTGGTCAAGACTTCTTCAATGCAATCCTCTAGTGCTAGATCACCTCCTCTACCCCTCTGAGCTACACTAGCTGCTGATGTACCTTGGAAATAAAATAGTTAATGGGCCATCAATTCCTAGCTACTGCTCCATTCTCAGTGGTACAGTAGGATAAAAAATCCGTAGTAAATTTCTTTACTGTTGTGAAAGGTGGAAAATGTACTCACTGTGGACATAACATGCTATCCCAGTGGCCAAATGATCAATTTCATTCTGCACTCACTAGAGCTGTAGAACATTGTCTGGACTGTCTCTGCATGTCTTTCACCTTTCTACCAATGATTATATGCATGGAAAAAAATTCTTGATGGCTCAGATAAGCCAACCATATATGCAGGAGACCATGAATGAGAAATTGATTCAACCAGTGATTTTGCTGATTGTGGCTCACAGAATGCTCAGGGTGCTCCAAAAATATGACAAACAGATTCGTCTCAGCTCAAGGATGCCCAGGATAAAAAAGTTTGTATTATTTGCTTCATTGGTTGAGGAGTTCTGACAGTTGAAGTGCCGAGGATATGTACACTAATAGTACATATGAAGATTGTGGCTCACAGGATGCTCAGGGTAATCCAAAAATATGACAAACAGATTTGTGTCGGCTCAAGGATGCCCAGGATAAAAAAGTTTGTATTATTTGCTTCATTGGTTGAGGAGTTCTGAAAGTTGAGGTGCCGAGGATATGTACACTATACATATGAATTGCTCCGAATACTGACACCCCACATTCAATACTTGGTCAATTTCTATAAATAAAGACATTTTCTGAACCAGAATTTTGAGCTGATTCCATTTCTAATATTCTCAGGATCTCAAAATTTTTCCTTGAGTCAATATTGATGGATCAGTCTTAGATAGGTGACATTCATTCTAGTCTTGTAGATCAATACCAGGATGAGTTGATGAGGTAGGAAACATCTCAAGAACTGTGAAACCCATTTTCAATGACCATAGCAGCACACACAATCTGACAAGACATGCTTTGGAGCCAAAATGTGGCACTAGCAGTCTGAGCCTTGTTCAAGTGTATATGGGTCTCTTGTGTCAATCTAGTAGTCAATACTCACATTCACTAATACAAATAGAGTTAATGGCTGTATTTTCAGCAGCATCAGACCTTACTATGACCCCAGGGCTCAGGTTTGATGGTAAGATCAATAATGTTATTGTACCTGATTGCCTGCATTGTGCTGGTGATATTGGTCCCATTCATTAATTGACATGCATAACAGTCCATTGGCAGCACTGTGAAGGTAGATCAAGGTGTATACTGACTGCAATACAGGATAACAGTGAGCAAGGATAAAAGAGTCAGTAACACCTCATTCTGATGGCAATAATGGGTTTCAAATGCATGGAAGGATGGTATAGATACAAGAAATATGCAATGATTATAGCCATGGGGATATATGGCTCAAGACCCATGTAATTGCAAAAATTTCCTTTTTGAGCTGCATGGATGAGTGGTCCCAATTAGGAAGAGTTCACTAAGCATGGTGCTTGAGGGGTACAGGCCTGGTTGAGAGGGTCAAGAACTATGTAACTACTGTCTAGTCAATACCTGAGACTGTCTCATTGCTGTATCTGTCCTGAAAATAGCAAAAATGGTAAAAGAAGTGAAAAGATACTGGTATTTCGCATTTTTCGGGATAACCAAGCCGTTTTACGTAAAACGGATTTGACATACAGATAGCCCTTGTCGAGGGCTACATTTTTCATTTTGGTCACATGATCGTGTGATTTGATGGTGGGGCGGTAGCGGGGGGCCGGAGCAGCAGGAACAGGGCAATTGATCGGAATAATTCCTGTTGTCCCTAAGATCTCCGAGAATTTTGATGGACTGTCATTCAGATGACAGATCTGTGTATGACAGCTGTGCCTGACAACCAGATTAAGTTGATTATCCTTATCTACCTTATTTGGACAGTGTGAGATATTTGATTATCTCTGCCGAGGTGCCGAGGGCAATGGGAAATCACTAAAGGGCCTGCCGGTGGCTAGCACAGAGTGCCGAAAAGGTGCACATTATAATATGCACCAGGCCTGGAAACCCTGGGTGCACAGTCTAACGTGCACCTGTGGTTAGACCAGTGCACATTATAACTGTCCTACCCGCAGTGGTGCTCATCTCTAAATTGATTCAGTCGCTGATGTCCTCGCACGTTATGATTGAGATGGTCCGTCAAGACCGACGTGGTAGCTAATAACCGGTCCCGTCCTGTAGCGACGGCACCGCGAATACTATTTAAGACTCGTAACTGCTCTCCCGACAATACACCGTGCTCAAGCTCATGCGACAGCCTGTCTAGTTGAGTCTCAGCGGTCTCCAGAGCCCCGGACGGGGATCCCGTCATGCGCGAATACTGCAACGTGGATTCATCCAACGGTGTAGGTCGCGCTGATCCCGTTGGAGGAGCGGTGTTTTGAAGGGGCCCAGTAAGTCCGACACTCTCGTCGTCGACGACGTCGATTACTAGCCCCGTTCTTTCTTCTACCAATCGGTAGGATCCGTCCTCGTTCCTGACGATCCGGCCTCGCAGGGCTGGGGGTAACCAGGAAGTTCGGCGCGAGGTACCGGAGATCCAGAAGATACAGGGGATCGACTGCGGGCAGGCGACAGTGGCCCTGCCCCGCCAGCGATCCCGGTCGTGGAGAGACGTCCATCGGGAGCAGGATTACCCTGCCCGACGGTGGACGACGGAGTTGTATATCACGCTCTTCAGCCGGTTTGTCGTCGGGTCCAGGCTGGAGAGCAGAGACGAAAGGCGTTGAGGTTGTCGACGGCGGCAAATGTGGAGGCTCGTTGCGACCACGGCGCCGGGAACCCATTGTACCAGTGGTGGCTGGTTCAAGGGTGTTTTTGGAGGTCAAGGACCCTGCTGGATTGGGCAGGGTCATTGTCCAAGTCTTGATGTACTAGAGTTGACTATTCTTAAGAATTGCTCCCGGGAGGAGCCAATAGGGTTAAAAAAGGTGTAAGGGTTGTAAAGGTAACTTATAGCTCAAGACCCGAGTTAACCGACCTAAGATCTATTATGAATAGAAAAGGCACGGAAGTTCAGGTCAAGCTTAGTTGATCTGAATCCGCGCCAAACAACTATACAGTACATGAAGAGCCAAATGTAAATAAGCAAGATATGATAACAAAGATAGTGATATGCGCCCAGTTCTCCTAACATCCCAGCACATGAAATGATTTTTATGGTGTCATATTGAATCAGAATGGGAGAAATGAAATTCACTGATTTCACATCATTTGTGTGATACTGGGTGAGGGGTTGATTTTTAAGGTCTGGAAAGTAGAAAATCGGAATCTCCTCAGAATTCTGAGTCAGAAAATGTCCAGAATCAAAAGAATTGACCAATTCAATGTACCAAGTGACCGGGATGTATAGGCATTCATATGCACCTTCATCAGTAAAACTACAGGTTTTACTTTGAGCACTTTGAGAACTTTGCAAAGTCGCCAAAGTCCTCAAAGTCCTGTCGGCAGCCAAAGACCCGAGGACTTTGGTGAGGAGGTCCCTTGAGCTTGGCAACGATCATCCGTCTTGACCAAGTCCTGAAAGGTCACGAAGCCTCAAGGGCACGCTTTACCAAGTACTACTCAAAGTGCTTCGAGAGACCGCTCATCAGAATAGAAATCGAGAATTGTATTACAAAATGAGCAATGATATTTCTATATATGGAAGTGTGTGCGCGTATACTAATCGAAAGCGATGACGACCTCGGGCTCCTCCTCGTACAGCGGCTCAGAATCCGACCCGGTGGTAGTACCGGAGATGACGGACGCCGAGCGAGACCGGGTGCGCTGATCCATGTACTTTGATGCGGCCTCATTGACGTTCTTCCAGTTGTCCGGCGTCCATTTCTTGAGCGTGGCAGCGTGGCGTGTGGCGCGTGCGACCTTGACCGGCTTCGATCCGGGCTTCTGCTCGACGTAGTCGCCCCACTGGTCCAAGGAAAACTTGTTTTTCTTGTCTGGGCCGACGTACACACCGGTCTTCCAGAAGCCGAGCTCGCGCTCCATCTATGGTGCGGGTCAATTCGAAAACAGATAAGAGTGGTGGACACGCACCGCTTGAGACGCCAGGATGAGGGCACCCATGGCAGGTTCCTCGATATCGAGCCCATCAGGTGCGGCCGCCAATTGCGTCAAGTGCTGCGCATACGTGTACAGAATGAGCGACGACTGAAAAAAGCCCTAGGATGTTAATCAGCAGAGGCGCAATACCGTCAATAGATTCTTAAACACACCGTCCCTTGCTTCTCCTCGGCGTCCCAGGTCCGGTAATGGAAGCCTTTCGTACGTGTGGCGTCGTGGGCGGTGAGCATCATCTCGACGTAGGCCTTCATGTCTTCCGGCGTGTGGAGCTTGTACTCATCATTCGCATCCTCGTCCGCCGATGCGGCGGGCTCCTCTTCGGCTTCTAGGTAGTCGTGGTCAGCTTCGAAAGAACCAAGAACGGTCAACGCACTCTTGCGCGACTGCTCTACCATCTCTTCAACACACTTGTGGGCTTGAAGCGGGAATGTAGCTCGGAAGTATGTGGTGCGCCCGCCGAGCTGGAAGTGATTAACGAAGAAGCGGTGATAAAGCAGTACTAAAGCTTACAAGACCCCTCCATACGGGCTCCTCAGCCTTCATGACACCGTTCCCGTAAAAATGGTCGAGGAGATCTTGAAGCTGCTGGGTGGTAAGGTTATCCCATGGGAGGAGTTTTCCGAGTTCGCGACGAATGGCGGGGGTGACCTTGTTGTTGAAAATGGTGCCGTTGGAAGCGGGGCCGGGGATGTGAGCAACCTTCCAGTGCTTGGAGTTGTCGCCGCGCTGCTCCTTCTGGGTGATCCGCCTGGCTGGGGCGACGACACTCACGACGTCCTAGAAGAGAGGCAGATAAGCATCGGATGACAAAGCAATCACAGCACCACCTGTGGCTTGCCCTTCTTCCTGTCAGTGCTCGCGCGCTCGACGTCTTCACCAGTGTCGTCGTCCAGCGCTGGGCCTCCGAACTTGATCATCTTGTCCCCATCGTCTTCCCCCTTTTTGTCGGCGGCCTTCAGCGCTCGTCTTGCGCCCTCGGAAAGGCCGGACTTCTTGTTCGTTTTCGACTTCTTCGGCGGCTTCGAGGAAGAACTGAAAGCAATGAATGTGATAGAAATAGTGGCTCGAGCTGAATACTTACGGCAACGACGCCTTGCGCTTGGAGGGAACACTCTCTGTGGCTGGGGTACCTGTGCCATCTTGGGTCTTGCGGGCGGCTTGAACATCCGCGCGCCTCTTCTTGTCCTTCTTGCGGCGGCGCGGAGTGTTTGCTTCTGGACTGGCTTCGTCATCCTCGCCGAGCTCTTCTTCTTCCGTCTCAGAATCATCGTCAGCGGGGGGTGGCTCGTATGAATCCGATCCCGAGCCTGGAGATTCCTCCGCGCGTGTATCTAGTAAGGAATGAAAATGGGATGGTAAAAATGAGAGAACACGGGCCCACCGAGCTCCATCTCATCAAACTCGTCCGCGCCGAGTGGCTCTTGAGTGCTTCCAGAAGCTGCAGACTGACTCTTGCGCAGACGAAGGCGGGGAGGATCGACAGGGTGATTAGCCGTCATGGTATATTCGACATCTTCTTTGTGCTGCTTATCTTCAATTGCAGCGACCAGCGCCACTTTTTTTGCTACCTCCGCCGCCGTGTATGCCTTCTCCTCAGCATTTCTTGCGTCGTCTCGGGCCTTTTCTTCTGGAGTGCGGCGCACAGTGAGTAGGTTGGCATCCTTCGCAGGGTGCACATCCTTGTTGCCTGCGCGGGTCTTAAGTCCCGGGGCGTCGGGTCGATTTCGAGCTCTCTTGGGGGCTGCCGGTATGTCTGGCATATGTGGACAAGGAAGAGGAGACGAAGATGGGGGGAGGTGAAAGGTAGGGTGAAAGATTAGGAAGACACACGTGCTGTTGGTTGGTCGCCAGGACTTTTTCCAAGTTTCAAATTCGTCTCTCAGTCAGCAGATAACGATAGGCTGCGAAACGTCGGACCTCACGTTTGTGGCGCCACGCCCTCGGCAATTTCTTGCAGCGATATCGACCTCTAGCGCAGTTTTCCCCCCTCTTTTCATGTCCAAGTCTCAGCCCACGTTCAGGCCAAGAAACATTCCGTGCTCATTTCCTGGCTGTAGACGATTCTTCCGCAATGCATCTGGTCTGACCCAGCATCTACGCACGCACACGGAACTTCCGCAACGCCAGACAGTGCCTCAGCGGCCCTCCTCGCATTCTCCGGGTCGGCGCTCATCGCCAGTGCTTGGCGGCGGGGACGCCGGGCTTGAGGAGCATCATTTCAATGCCACTGGGGGAAATGAACATTTGCTGGGCCAGCAAATTTTAAATTTGCTAAACATTTGCTAAACATTTGCTAAACATTTGCTGGATTATTTGCGGACGCAGCAAATGTTGCACAGATGTTGAGTTCTTGACTGATTGCCGAGACATTTGCGCAACATTTGCTGAGGTGCCGCATGTCCTTCCTTTTATGGAAATAAATCCTAATATCCCTTTAAGGCAATTTCTTTTTGCAGCAGGACTCCGTACACCCCAATGGGTAACTTCATACAGAAAACACTCTGCACATTACAAGTACTTATTACATAAGTAATCAGTTTTCGACCTCCTGGGAGGGGTTCGATTTTTTGAATTCATTCGATCTCAGCCTGCTATGCTGATGGCATTGCTCTTGTTTTGCGCTTCACCTAATTCTCATCAAATATATACAGATCAGAAATGAGTTCCATAGCGAATAGCTGATGTTACTGCTTTTTTTGCAATGTTGATGGCCACAGTCACTTCATATTCAGGAATGTATGATTTTGTCTTTCTACTGACCTACCTACTTATGGGGACAGCAGGAACACAAACAGCATTAGTGGCTCAGGTTTGTAAAAGGGTGCTTAATGGACCCCGATTGTGGCTGTGCAAGAGGCATAATGCCTCTTGCACAGCCACATCAGACGTAAGTAGTCGGACAATTGAATCAGTGGTAGATTGACCACATTAGTTCAGGTGAGTTGACACGCCTCCGTTGTGTTCTTCGAGTTGAAAGAATGCGCCCATGGACTATCCTAATAGGTACTCAAAAACTCGACATTCAAGGTGAATGGCCAGGCACAGGTCCACTACATGGTTCAAGATACTGAGGCTCTGTCTAAAGAGACTGATACGCTCGTTGACGTGCACTCTGAGGTGGCGGAAGGGCGATGTGGAGTGTTTCGAGGGCTTTTGCGCTGTGGTACTGGGGCGATGAGATTACCTTGAGTGGAGGGAAGGGGACAAACGCACCAATTTTTGTGCCCTATCATCTCGGCAATACTTAATATGTGGAGGCGTGGCGTCGCAAATTCGGTTCGCCTATGTTGTCTCCTCCCCATGACCATGCTCCGCAATCGGCCTCTCCACACCCGGATTGAGGAGCAAGCCC
Source organism: Panellus pusillus (assembly GCA_013387415.1). Lineage (NCBI taxonomy): Eukaryota > Fungi > Basidiomycota > Agaricomycetes > Agaricales > Mycenaceae > Panellus > Panellus pusillus. Next base: position 18,277 of record QVIE01001229.1, on the reverse strand, counting down.
CCGTCGACAAGATCCACCTGCCGCGCGCACTGCGACACGAGGAGCTCGAAGCAGCCTTGTTCCGAGTCCAGCTGCGTGATCTGTTCGTGGCTTGGATTCAGTAAAAGATGAAAGATATAATTTGATATATAATATGGGAAGGAAAGGGAAATGGGAAGGATGCGTAGAAGGATGACGCGTACTTGGAGTTTACCCCTGACGGGCGCGGGTTCGCTGTTGAACAAGGTGCCAAACACGAGCGGGAGCGCGCCGCGGTTGTCTGGCCCAAGAATGCCGTCGGGCGAGTTGTAGAGGTATTCCTAGGTTTCGGTTTCAGAAGTCAGCGATATGAGTTGAAAGAAGACTCGGAGGATGGAAGTGAGGCGCAACAAACGCAAATGCACCTGAAACGGGCAATTCGCTTGGGAAACGACGAAGTGCCCGAGACGCGGGGGACGGCGGGGATGTCGTACGCTGCGGCCTGGGCCTGGGCGGCATTCTTGAGGAGCTCGGTGAGGCCGCCTGCCCACATGACGTCGGGCTGCAGGATGCTGAACGTCCGCGGCGCGATGAGCTCACGGAAGCCGTATTTTGTGTACTCGTGCCGCGAAGATCATCGTCATTGGCGTCAAAGCATCTTAAGAGGAGAGCAGAGGAAGGAACACACCTCGCCCGTAGCGAACTTGATATGCAGCAGCGTCTGCTTGATAATCACATACCCCGCGATATCATCCGGGTGCAGGACCTCCTCCCACGAATGTTGAGTGTGAGGCACGCCGCCGCGAGCTCGATTGCGTACTGTACCATCAAGCTCATTCAGCAGTCGACCATGATCGGGTAGTCAGTGCCCACACTCTCGCTGTGCTTCTTGAGAAATGCAACATTCTTGCGCAGTCCCTTGGCGCCCTCGTCCGGGCCATACAGCAGTGGTACCTTGGCGCCCCAGAGTCCCGCGGCCTTGGTTGCGCTCGGCTCTGGGCCAGTGCATTAAGATCACATACTTCGTGCACCACGCCGCCGATCTTCTTGTACACTGCAGGCTCGCTGCGCAGCTTGCCGAGGAGGTCCCACAGCGCGAGGTTGACGACGCTTATCGTCGCAATTGGGAGGCCTTTGCGCCCGTAGAACATAGATGCGTGGAATATTTGGTCCCACAGTACTTCGGTTCAGGTTGTGAAAATCGGCGCCAAGAACTTGAAGGAAGCACTTGAAGTGGTGAGTGATCCAGCAGTGTGGCGATGTCTGGAGATATTTTGTAGATGGACAATTTCTTGTCGTCTGCGCTGACCAGGAGGATGTCGTCCTCGCCGTCGACGCGTTTGCAAAATTTGACATCTTGCACTCGCGACGGGTGGGTTGTACGAGCTCAGGAGGGAGCTCCATGGCCCCAACACATGAGTACACAAAAAGTTGGCTGAAGAACGTTTGTCTATTCAGCTTGTACACATGTATATACTGGGTAGTAGGTCGCGAAGCATATGTAGTAATAGAATTTACCAGACAGAAAGAACGCGAAGTGAGAAGGCGGTCATTAATAGAAAAAGTGCAAAACAATTTGGATTGTTACCTCCTCGCCAAGGTGCGCCGTGGTACGAACGCTGTCGATGCGCTCGCCAACACTTCCGAGATATTCTTGCGCCTTGAGCGCCCGTTTTTTGCTGGCTTCCGCGTTGCGAGCCTCCACGCTTCACTCTTCCATCGCGCCACGGAAACGTTCCCGCAGGTCCCACGATGCGAGGCGCAACACCTTGCGGGTTTCAAGCCCGATGCGCAGAGCGTGCACTGTCTCCCACTGTGCTTCACCGTCCTCAGTAGCTTCGACCGAGGCCTCGATACAGCGTCCAACGGTGCGGGGGATTGAGCTGGGAAGCTCGAGGACAACCTAAACGACGGTGCCAATGGGCACGGCGCCAACGACTGGCAGATCCCACTTGCAGGCCGTCTCGTTGCCGAAAAGTCGCTCAAGCGGACAATGCCCTCGATGGCGCCACGGACACCAATTGCCTGGCCGCCGACCATCGTCAGCGCGCCAACGCCAACGCCAACGATGCTGAGTGCCCCCGACGCTACGTCGCTTTCGGAACTCGACTTTCCATGCGCGTCACCAAAGTGGACCCAGAACTGATGGTTCACATCGAACAAGTCTAGAACGGTCATTTCCTGCATCTCTGCCGCAGCTAGGCCGATAACGAGCCCGTGCGCACCACCCGCGTCGACAGCGTTGCTACTGCAACGGCTCTTGAGCCCAACAGCGCCCTTGCCGCGCTGCACAGAGAACATGGCTTCGGGCATAAAGACGGGGCGGCTGCGTTCGACGCCCACAGGAAGATGTTCTTCGCCGAGATCGCGGATTTGCTGGACACCAATCGAGGTGATGCCACGTGCCTCGTCTTCCGCGGCCTTGACGGCGAGGTCGAGGGACGCCATGCTTTGCAGGGCTTCCACCCTTCTACATCACATTCTACTATCTTCCTTCCAATGGGCCGCATAAGGTGCATTCGCTTCGCCGAGGCCAAGGAGCAGAGGGACGTTGTTGGATCCATCTGCGTTGCGGAAGGCGTACGCCGCCGCCGTACTTGCCCAACACGGCAAAGGTCAGTGTGTGTATATCACGAAAGCGGCGGTTTTTATCGTACTGGAGCGTTGCAGACCCGCTACTCTTAATCAGGATCGTATCGCGGCGGAGGGGATTCGTCTGGTTGGCAGTAGTGATGACCGACGGGTGGTCCATGCAGCGGGGCCTCCGTCCTTTAAGATTCCTGGGACGAAAAAAGTTAGCAGGCATGATGGGCGTGTGCAAGGTATGGTGCAGACCGGAGCCTTGAGGAGGGTCGTGAGCGACGAGCGTAACTAGCACTGGTAAACAGCGCGTCTCTTATTTGCAATCATTGATCATTGATCATTGATCATCATGGGCTCCGACCTCGACGAGTACGCGTCTGTCTCCCTCCTTGCGCTCTGCCTCATCGCCCCAGGCAGATAGAGCAGCTCAGGCGCTGCGAGCCTATCTTAGAAGAGCAGGTCAAGCGACTCTGCATCAAGGCCCGCAAAATTCTCATCGAAGAAGCAAACGTTCAGCATATCGACTCCCCGGTCACCATCTGTGGCGACATCCATGGCCAGTTCTTTGACCTCATGGGGCTCTTTTCTGTTGGCGTATTCTTCCCCAACACCAACTACCTTTTATGGCCATGTTTCCTTCCAAGTCAAAGTCGCAACATTCTCACTGCCGCAGGGGACTTTGTCGACCGAGGATTCTACAGTATTGAGACATCTCTCCTCTTTCTTGCACTCAACTCACCGTCCCCACAAACCACGGCCCGTACCCGATCTAACCCCTCGGCACTCCCTCCGCCTCCGCACACCGCCACGGCGCTCACGCGAGTCGCAGCAGGAGTCGGAGTACAAGCTGCTGCAGCCGCCTCCTGCTCACCGCGCCACCCGCACGCCTGCTGTTCTTCTCGCGGGTCCAGATTGGCGGGCGCATGGGCGTCCCGCCGCACCTCACGCGCGACCGCGCCAACGCTAACGCGCGGTGGCTCACGACGCTCGCAGCGGCAGGCGAGCAGCTGGCCCTGCAGACCGTGAGCCTGATGCAGGCGGACGTGCACGAGCGGAACGCACGCCCTGTCGTTCGGTTCGAGGTGCAGATGCCTGCTGGGGCGGCGGTGGATTTTTGGGGTGAGGGTGAGGAGGCCGGGAGGCCAAGGACACCGCGTGCTGGGCGGCGCATGCTTGGTATAGGCGGCTGTGCAGCGGGTATGAGAACAATGATGCGGAGGACGACGAACGGCCGCGGTAGGGTCAGGGAGGCGCACCGCTTGGTGGCATCGGGCGCGTATACGAGCTGGGCAGCTTCGCGGGGCTCTGGTGCGGGATGATGCTTGTCAGTCTATGCTTTTCTTATGCCCGTGTTTTGTTGACTCCATCGGACGTGGCAGCTTCACTCCCAGCAGGCGTACGTTGCAATGGTTGCGCGCCCCGGTGGCGAGTTCCCCGCCGACGGGCTGGTGCGAGATGACTTTCTCGCGGCGGCATGCCCAATGTACACGAGGATCACGGAGCACAACTCGTATGTCGCTCGTGCTTGCTCTACCCCTTTCTTGTGCTGATGGTGATATACGCAGCTTCTATCCGCAGAGGCCCGTGCCACTGCCACGGCCGGACGAGACAACGGGTCAGGAGGGGATGCGCACGGGGTGGCTGCCGGGCATCTCGTTGCCGTAGGTGGCGGGCAGGCGGAGGTGCGCGGGGCAGGGAGGAGTCGTATGTGTACGAGACGCTGCGCCAGTGGCGCGTGTGCGAGGGGGCGCATAAGCTCGAGACGAGCCCCGGGTGCGTGGGGCAGAGGGAGCGCGAGAGGACGAAGCGGGCGTGGTGGGCGGCGGGAGGAGGAATGGGGAGTGATGTGGAGGAAGTCTCTCCCAGTTCCCCGTCGTCATCCATATGCCTTCTCATTCGTCCAATTTCACTACATGGAGGTCGGTGCTAAGCTTTTTTTGACAGTCCTGTACTCACACTCCTCTTCCTCTCTTCCAAAACATCAGAGATGGTCAGTTCTCCAGCCAACCACAGGCGCCTTCTAAACTTCTTCGATCTTGTTCACAGACTTTGGCCAACCGTTCCCGGCGAAGTCTTTCCTCGGACAATGTTGATTTGACAGAGATTGTGTATCTTTATGACTTGTGGATTCTCTACCTCCATTTTTACGTTGCAAGTTTTTCGTGCACATGCATAATTTTGTCGCGTACGGTACCGTTTTACTCCTCGTATGGAACATTATTTCAGGTGCAAGATGTCTCTAGATTTGATACCTGGCTTTTAAAGCGTCTGGCTTGCCTTGCGTGCTTCGTGAACGAGGATCGCCCGAATAGCAAAGCAGTGGACATGATACTTCTCATGCTCGTGCTTGATAATCATTACTAGGTGGTTCGCAGTGTAGAGTCACATTCAGCGTATGCTACGCAACTTCCTGCTTGTCAGACTCTGCCACACTCTTCTTCTCGTCATCTACTTCAACCACGTCCCCATGACCTTGTATCGCGTCATTTTTTCGAACTCCACGGTAGGGAAAACACGACTGCAGGGAAGAAAAGAGTTGGAAAGAATAGCACACACAGTCAGATTTCAAGGACGCACTCAGTCTGACATTCAACCCGATGGAGAGCCAATCTGTCGTGTTGCTGGACTTTATTCCATATGCCACAGCTTGCCCGCGCACTCGACGCCTCGGAGCGTGCCGGTCATGTAAGACAGAGCGATGAAGTCACGGACACTGATTATGAAATTCTGAGAAACAGTCATCATGATGGAGACGGGGAATGCACTTTTACTGATGATTCAGTACAAGGTCGTTTGTGTGGCCATTGTCGTGCGAAGTCCAGTCAATTACAGGCTGCTTGTCTTGGAGCTGCTTCGTCGAGACAGCGGCCCAGACCCTGGGGTGGATTTCAGCACGACTACAACTTACCAAAAGGCGGTTCCCTACCAAAGTGCTAAATACAAGACCATAAGGGAGATGAAGCTCCATCGCGCGCGTTGTTTGATCGTAAGACGTTTCGAATCCAGGAAGTAGCCGATCATGAACCCGCCTGTTCCCGAAAATCAATAGAGAAACTTGCGAAAATGATGCCTTACGAACCCGCAATGTCTCCGAAAGGAATCACAAGAGCGCAAAGAGACCTGGTCCTGACATTCATGTACTGGGTCTGGAGGGTCCCTATGTAGGACCCATACATAGAACCAGGACGTGAGAAACAGCGGGCAAAGAAGCAGAACCTAACGCGATATTTAGCCCGGAAAAGAACTGTCAATGGAAACACTTCGTACATCGTGCGAGCAAACGATTTCCCCTCACTGTTCGGTCAAGGTTTGTATCCAACCAGTTTTGCGGAACGCGATCTTGACTCCATCCTTGCGTTGGATTTTCTCGGGTGGGAAAGCAGCAAGGAAATGAATGGGCCTGCACACATGATACCAATGATAACCAAGTAGTCCGTGTGCAGGGAAACGCCGCCGCTCGAGTCGGTGTTATGGTTCAGCCCGAAGATGATAGCTCCACCTAGTAGATAGGTGCTCGGTGCAGAGAACTGCTGGAAGGAGGAAAGAAATACCGAATATTACCGATGACGGGAGCTGCGTTCCGCAAAAATACCCACAGACCAAGCATATGCCCTTGACGATCTGGCTCAGGATAGGCTTGAAGATAGAGTTGCAGACGCATAGTGAACCATGAACTGCGGAAGACTTATAGGTGATGATACTATAGGTCTCTCAAAGACATGGATAAGTCCTGGCTAGTCACCATGCATTGAGCTGAAAAGTGCACACTCCAACAGAGTACATGAGACCTAACCCAACGGTCGTATCAAGGCGAAAGGGGCCATTGAACACCGCTCTTGGAGTTCAGATAAGTACAGGCTACCCGCGTATCTGTTGGTGTTGCTCAATACATCGCGGACAACGCGCTGCAGACAGGATGTCGCCCGTGCTCGCAATCTAGCAGTCGTTATTACAGCGGTGGCTTCATGCACAACATTGCACATGGCACGTACAAACAGGGCCGCGTTGACCGTAACACCGATCTTGGTCACGATAATGCCACCCGTTATGCACATAAAGGCCATGAACACTGGACGTTGGTTTGAGCCTTGCAGAAAGTGGGGATTTGGCGTATATTGCAGCGTACCGTAGCCAGCGGCGGCCGTTGCATTGGCGTACCACGGAGTTGCAAGACCTCCAGCGCCGGGACTGCTCAGAGCATTGTGCATCTCCTGCACGCGATTGGGAACAGAAACATGGTGGGTGAAGGTTAGAACGTACCGGAGCCTATCCACTTAGTTCATATCAGGTCCATTGATTCCATAAAGCAGGAAAAAAAACATAGAACTTACACAGAAGAAAACCCCGCTGACGACCAGGATTTGACATATCGTACTGCGGTACCAGTGGACATGATATTGCACAGAGTCGGCCATTATTAGGCTCCAGGCAGTTGACGGAGGATGGGACGGGATAAAGCAAGAGCGACTTCACTCATACTTATTGGCTCCTAACTTTATGCGGTGGTGATCTACTTGACGATGGTGGGCACCCGATCGGGGTTCTGTTCGCGGACCGCACATCGTTTGTCAGAAGATGAGGTGGCCATGGGCGTGCGGGGGACGAACCTTCTGCCGCCCCTCATCCGGATGTTTGACCACCACATCCGCCGGCAGCGCCGGGAACTCGAACGGGAGGACGTACGTCCCCGCACTTGCGGTCCCAGGGCGTGGCAGTCAAGGAGCTAATCCTCTCCGCATTCTTCCTCCTCCTCTCGATTTCCGCGTCGACGCTGATGTTCGTCCTATTGATGCCGGTGTCCGCACTCGGCGCAACGGTATAGCTGTGCAGCTCGCTCCGCGGAATCGCCACCACGTTCTTCTGGACGCGGGTCTTCTCCAAGTCGCGGGTCTTCGCCATGATGGCATTGAACTTGTCGAGCCCGTGCACGGGCCTGTCGGTGTCGGCCTGCTGCGCGGTAGGGATTATGCGGTCGCGGTTGGACGCGGAGCGCTTGATGATGGGCTGGGACCATATCCAGAGGTCGCTCGCGATGCGCTGGATCTCAGGCGTGACGCGCTTGCATTTGGTGTAGAAGAGGACGATGCGGCCGAGCCCGGATTCTTCGAGAACGGCGCTGTTGATGAACTCCATCTTGCGGAGAATGTAGCGCGGTTTCGATGGTTAGATGGGATTCGCATTTGGTTTGGACAAGGTTACGTTGTAGAAAGAAATCGATAGATATACATGTCATGGTCACTACAGTACAACAACTGGGTTACTCAATGAGCCATGATTTGCATGCATGTTTCTCTTGGACGAAAAACCATGGCGAACTTTAATACCTGCCTGTTCTGCTATAATTGTCCAGTGGGTCTCGATGCCAGATAATTCGATATTCCTGGGTCTGCATTTTGGGAATGGGAAATGTGTGTTTGCCCCCTAGCACGTCCTCATATCCGCACCAACTCTCGCCGATGCAGCCCGACAGGAGTCTGCGGAATTTCCTTCGCAGCGAGGCGAACGCACGGCTATTTGCAACGAACACGTTCCGGCGGCTGCCCCGTCCGTGTCGACATCAGCATCTTCCAGGCTGGGGGATTGGCTATATGAAAACAGTATCAAAAGTAGTCGTAAAACACGTAGATATAAGTATATGTAGTGGGCCTGCGCACTACAAGGTGAAGAAGGATGCAACAGGAAGAACATGTAAATCAAAGAGTTTTTGCTGTAGGGTGCGGCCGTATAGGAGAAGATGCGAAACTGACCTTAAGGGTACGAACTCGCCTCCCCAGCGCGGCGTCTGATGATCCATGCCCCGAAGGCGGCGGCGCCGACCCGCGTGCTTGAGACGGTGCAGCGGCGGCATCGGGCGAAAGACGACCCGCATAACCATCAAGTGCTGCTCCCGCGAATTCGAATTTGGAGTCCACAAGGTGTGCCTGGCGGTGTCTTCCTGAGCGTCTCGAAGTCGTGCCTCCACACCGGCACGTCAAAATACCCGGGCTGGTGGTTCCGCCGGTGATGCACGTGTCGGTGGGCGCCATGGGAAGAGGAGAAGGAATGAAAGTAGATGGGCAAAGCAAGATGTTGACCCCAGCGGCGACGTACGATTTGCCTTCGCAGCAGCAGTAAGCAGCAGTACGACCCAACCAGCCGGAGCAGTGGGACGAAGGCCACCGGAAGACCGCAGAGAAGGATAAGACGGCCGGATGACGAACTGGCTCTCGTGGCTCAAGAGCCCGAAGTCGCTGGAAGCCTGGTGCAAGTACGGGCTGATGGTCACCCACCTCGTCGGGGCCGCTGAGAAGGGTGCAATCCAGCCAACCCTCACGTCCGCACCTCGCTGACGTTCACGCCCTCGCGCTCCTTAAAAGTCCCTGGATTGCTCCGAAAGATACGAATCAAATTGTGGAGCGGTGCCGCCAATGTCTCGGTTGTAGCCTTGCCGGCTCCCGCGTTCGCTGCAGCGCAAGCGGGACTGGCTGGCGACCCGGTGCAGCCCAAAGAGGTGCTCACGAGTCACGCCAGCAAGTCCATGGCCCGCGTGTCAGCACAATGAGGTGTCAGCAGCAGCAACGCGCATGGTCGGAGCCAACCCGCACAACCCAAACACTGCGAGACGGCGGTGTGGTGACGGCGTGGCGGCGAGAGAAGTGGCCGCCGCAAGTCAACGATGCGTGCTGACGGATCACGCACATGGCTAAGGTTGCTCAACGGCAGCACAGCGGGCGTGGTGCGAAACGTTCCAAGCGACGAAGGAGACGGCGACATGTACTAAGCTACCCGCCCAAGCGAACATTGCGTGACGGCGGCGTGGCAGCGAGATTGACCGCCGCCAAATCCGGGAGCCTCCCTCCGTCGAAGTCGTCAGGGCCGCTAGGACGACCTGGTGCAGCCACGAGGGCGCGCGCAGGTTGTCGTAGGTCACCGCGGGCTTCTCGGAGTCGCGTTACTGGGTCGCCAGCGGCGTAGTGGTGTTGAAATATTCCCGGGAAACTCGAAGCGTTGTGCATACTGTACTGCAGCATACAGCCAGCGTGTGTCTTGTGCCGTGAAACGGCGTGCAAGAGGCGTGTTGTCGCAGCGGGCACTGACAGCCGCAGAGGAAGGTGACACGGGCGTGACCGTATTACGGCCGCCGGGTTTCCGGCACGCAAGAAAAGTAGATAGATGTGGAGGTGGATGAGAAATGGACTGAGAGGTCGGTCGTCTTATGGGCGTGGTGGGTCAGGAAGCAGAAAAGGGTACAGCGAAACTTCGTGAGACTCACGTTGATTTCACTTTACTTGGCGGGTATGATCGCCTGTGCTTTGTCTTTCAGCACGGTGGGATAGCTGTTCATGAGATGCGCCAACGCGCGCAGATCCTCCTGATCCAGGAGCGCGATCGTGACCTTGGGCTGCAGAGACACACATCGTGATCAATACACCTCCAAAGAGTACGGATAACCGATAACTCACAGCAGCTTTGATCCCAAATGACTTGACAGTCTTGAATCTGCAACGAAAAAGATCCAGTTCAGATATTCGTGACGCGCAAAAAAGAACCGCACAGTTTATCGCCAAGCTGCTGCTTCTGCACCTGCGGCGGCTTGTCCAACAATCCATCGATGAACTCGTCCGTAGCCTGCACCACCAGCGGATCAGCCTTGGGCAGCGGAAGCCCTGTCGCGCTGCTCGACGTCGCCAGCCGGATGATATCCGCCGCCGGCAGCCGCGACAGCGAAGCGATCGTATGGGTCGAGCTGCCGCCGCGGCTGCCAGGCGTAGTCGGCGCAGGGGACGCAGTCGCGCTGGGGCCGCGCGACGAGAGGTCGGGCGTCTGCGGCAAAGCGGCCTGCACCACTGCGATCTTCTTGGCCTGCAGCGTGATAGGCACGGGCTGGCTCGCCTCGGCAGCGGCACTGCCCTCTTCGCCGTCCTCGTCGCTCTCCAGCACCACCTTGGCGTCAGCGACCTTGGCGCGGAGGACCTCGAACAGCGCGCGGTCGCGTTTGGGCAGGCTCATGAGGTCGGTGAGCTCCGCCTGGCGCGTCGTCTCCAACTTGCTGATGGCGGCGAAGATGCGGTCGCGCTCGGACGTGGGTGGGACGGAACCAGAGGGCGAAGACGTCCGCGGCGGCGTGGTGAGGGAGGCGTTGATGGAAATGGGGGTGGACAGATGCTCGGGCGCGCTGGCCGTAGCGTTGAGCGCGTTCGGGTCGAGGAGGCGCGAGGCCTGGGACACGGAGGGCGACGGGAATTTGCTTGGGGAGTTTTCCTTCGAAGGGGGTAGGAAGTATCGGATCGCGTTCACTTGTTTGGTCAGCTTGACGGGATCCTCGATGCATTGCACGACGTCCACGAGCGAAATCGTGACGAGCGACTCGACAACCGAGTCGATCTCATCGCTGGGTACCATGTCCATTGCTTTGACGCGACGACTCAGCTCGCCTGTGAGCACCTCTTGACGCACGACGGGCGACAATGCATATAGATCGTCATAGCGCATCTTGCAGAGCCGCCTGCGGGGAGAAAAATGGGGTCAGAACAGGCCACGCGCGGAAAAAGATACTCCATCACATTGTAATAGCTCCCCGATCCTCTGAGCGTCATCTGTGTCGGTGTAAATTGACTGCGGAGAATTGCAAGCTCATTTCTGCGGAATTATGAGACATCCCGCACGTCGAAGCCACAGCGCCGCCTCACCTGGCCAACCGCATACTACTGTGACCATCCCCGTTATCGCGCGCCAGCAACAGCGCCGTCTCACCCGCCCCGTCCTCGGCACCTGCCAGCGCATCCGGGCACGCACCCAGCACGTCTGCCAGCAGCGCCAAACCACCTTCCAGCTCTTCCAGCTCTGTTCCGGAGAACGAGATCGCGCAATTCGTACTCCAGCGGTTACCAGATCAAGGATTTATTGTCGTACCAACGATTCGCGCTGCCTGACGCCGTCCTGCACATCAGCTGCAACCCGCCCGTTTGTCGCTGCGACCGTCCGCGCTTCTAGGTTCGCAATGGCTGGTCATTTCGTCGACGACTGCTCCGAAGCTGAACGCCAGCACTACATGCGCCAAATGTGAGCACATTCAGTTCACATTCAGCCTTATCCTTGATCGTCAGGCGCGCCATTCGTAATGACATCGCACAAGCGGAGGCCGCGTTGAACCTTCGCCTATACAAGGCTGAGTCTCCCGGCTACGTGTATACGCACCTCCGCGCCAACCATCAAGTACTCGTCGGCGCCGCTCACGCCCCACCTGGCGAACTTGACTACGTGGACGTTAAATCCGGCCGCACGAACGATCTCCGTCGGAGACGCGATGAATATGCCCGTGAATGCGAGGGCGAAGAGATCGCGTGGGCATTTTCATACGCCACAGAACATCCAAAACTCCTCGGTATGTTGTTCTCCCCTTCTCCCGTCGCATCTGATACCTCGTAGAGCGACTGGTACATCTGTCGCTCAGGGACCGGGGCGCGCGGCGCGTTCCATACCCGTGCCATGGCTGTGGACGCAAGCATTGCGAACATTTCGCTTTTGAGATGGCGGGGGATTGGAGGGTGTAGCGGGCATCATTGAGTATTGGCTGGGGCGGCTTGGAGAAACGGCGGTAAAAACACATCTGGACAATTGACATGATGAACGAGCTGTATTTTTTCTTGTTGCGACTTCTAGTACGCTGTAGAAACCTATATGCAAACCTGTAACATTTGTGAGATCCTCAGCTGTGACAAAGAATCCTCCACGGAGTGGTCTCACCGGCGTGACAGGCGACACCGCGGGTTATCCCCCGCACGCTTCAACTAGTGAATAAACGGCGTCCGCCATCGCACGTCGCCGCCGAGGCGCTCCTCAAATTCCGTCCCAACTGCATTGCGCATCTAGGTCGGCGCGTCGCCCGAACTCGTCCGGGATGACTGCTTCGGCCGCAAGACGACGCTCGGTTGTTTGAAGAGATTCTGTGTTGGTAGTGAGAGGGTGATGAGAATGAGTTGATAAATTCGTGCACCTCGTTCCCCTTCCTTCGGGGTGGCAAGGTCGAGTTTTACCGACTCCCCTGATCCAGCGTGAGCGGGGGAAGGAAAGAGAGAAGACATTTGGGTGAAACAGACCGAGCCCCAGGCTTCGGGCTGATGGGCTGCCCGACGGAGCCAAGGACACGCAAGGAGGAAAGATCATGCGCGGCTACATGATGCACGCCGAAGCTTCGTCATTGACTCGACCGTGTTTGACGAGGCAGAGATTGTGTACAGAGTTCAGAGTATTAAGCCCTCGACAAGAAGGACCCAGAAGGCTGGTACAGATGATTAGCCATACATTGAGACGGGAGGTTATAAGCCTCAGGGTTCGCACTATTCACTAGAGTCGTATCGAGCATTTGTGTGAACGGAGAGAGTAAGAGTAGATCTATTATATAATAGGTCACATGGTTGTCCGAGTCGACCTTCGAAATCGATGATGTCAATGATCTCCTTCGATTGATTCATCACGTGGCATGCATGGATGAACGTTCGAATTTCCAATTCCGGCTCGTCTCACCCATGAGTAGATTGATCGATAATTAGGCGTCAATGTAAAGTTCTACGGGTGAGTAGGTACGGCGTAGCACAGTACAGTACATTTAGGCCGATGTATTGTATGCTACCAGCTGCTGGTCTAATTTATGCTAGCAGTCGGCGTATCCTATATGGATTCCCCTGCATCTCCCACTCCAGGCATTCCTTCGCCCACTCCCCCTCATCGAGGTGCAACCATGACTGATAGTACCCATATAGGCCAGTCCCTTGTTCGCCAACGGAAAAGAAATCCTCCTCACCGTGACCAACAATCATGTTGTCCACCACAGAGGCCCACACGGATTTTGATTTTCTTGCCCACATCCAGCGTGCTCCCAGGTCGAACTCAATCGGATGTGCTTGTGTATCTTCCTCCTCCTCCCAATCTTCGTACCGGCCACCTTCATCCACAGATGCAGAGCGCACCTCGATCTGTTGCAGACTGGAGCAGTGTGGACCGCGGCGAAGTTGAGCGGTCCACTCGTTTCTAGTGGTGTCGAAGTTCTTTTGAGTTGGTGGCCAGATAATGTACGCCGCAGTCGTCAGAATGAGTTTCCGCACGTGCGGAATTAATGCAATTTCCAGGCGCCACTCTCTACAGTTCCACGCATTTGGTTCATCGAGGGATATTTCCGACTAGCAAAAGAGAGTGAGTTCCACACAGTTCTCAAGAGAGCTGGCTCACCTTAAATATCTGCTCATCTGGCACAGGCTTGAGATGCAGACAGTGTGTCGACGCAGGGAGGGACTTCCTCATGTCCCCTAGGTCAATGAAGCGCTCAAGGAAGTGTATGTCGCCGTGCTCGTAACAAATGTTCAGGACGGTAAGGCGCGTCAGCTTTGGAAGTGCGAGACGCCAAGCGACCCAGAATGGTTCTGTCTCCGATTCCATCCCTTCCAGAGAGAATCCGACTTGAAGAGTGTGAACGGAGGCTGCCAGGGCATGCTTGGAAGAATTCGCCCTCGACAATTGTGGCCAAAAATTGTGTGGCGCTATGTTCAGACCGAAGGTGGACATGTCGGTAGACATACGGTCGAAAGATCCGTACGAATGCACTACAGAAGTACTGGAGTGCAAAGACATGCTCCGGCGATACTGTGTAGACATTCACGTATTTTTTCCATATCAGTTCCCAAAGATCAAAAGGTACTGAAATCCATCAGTACATTGTGTGAGGATGGGTGAGGTCCGGGGGTACTTACGCTCAGGCATAAGAGAGGTAGATGAGATGATCACATGATACGGATTCGGGAGGATTCGTCATCCATGTCGACTTGCAGCAGTGATCAAGGAGAACCGTAGCTTGGCGATCGTCCTCGCTCTAAAACAATTCGGATGGCCTCTTGTGCGCCATACTGGCGTTGCGTAGCGCCATTATATTTACGACTTTCCAAATTCAAAAGATCCTTCCTTAATGGCGTCAAATGAATTTCTTTCTCTCTTTCCTGTGTCCGAAGATTTTGAGGAACGATCTGGTCTCAAATTCATTTCTTTCTTTTGCCCGAACATTATTGCAATACTCAATAATTACAAATCGTCATTAACCAGCTGCTCTAAGGTCCCTATTACTGTGTCCTGTGCGTGGAAGACTTGCCCATACCCGTGGCCGAGGTCCCAGCGAGTTCAAAGGGGATGATATAGAACTCTGGCTGCCCGTCGCCCATCCAGTTCCCGGGTTGTCTCCCTCGTTCGACAACCGCATTATGAAAAGCGGCCAGTGCTGTCAGATTAGCGGCATCTGTAGTACCGTAAGAAGCGAGCGAGATGCTGTTAATAAGACAGGCCGTACCCCATAGATAAGCCTCCGGTTTCGCCTGGCGCGTGTGCACGGCTTTTTCTCCCGGTGGCATACACCGCATAGTGCGTTTGCCTGAGTTATCCAAACAACGCAGGCACATGGGGTTCCGGGATCCGGACCTGGCGTCTGGAACCGGAGTCAGGCAAGGAGCTTGTTTTTTGATGCAAGGGACGCAAGGACTCTGTGTAGTACTTCTCAGTCAAAAATCGGCAGTAGATGTACAGATACAGACCCTAGCTTCAATTTGCTTCGTCCGCTGGGAAGATTGTGAGTGCCAAGTCTGTTTAAGCATCAGAAGCACCCTTACAGCCTTGTTATACTCCCATTTGGCATATTCCTGTAAATTTTTCTCCGTGTAATAACGATGCCAAGAATGGAAACCAGCTGGCGGAGTTGGAAGAGGGCTAGCTGATGGCGGCGGAGGAAGGGTGGCCTGCGCAGTTCTCAATTGCAGATTCCTAGGCGGGCGATTCACGAATTTGAATGTCGACTTTCCCGCATACGTGTCTGCAATGCCAAGCTTAGCCCGTTTGGAAGGCCGTGGATCCAGTGAATGGTTTTCCATGGGTGAATCCACAGGTTCACCAAGCGCATGGCCTAGAGGCTGGTGGCCATGGAACGAGCTGGCAGAAATCGATGCTGAGGGCCCGATGTGCATTTGTTGTAGATCTTGTCGAGCTCTGCGTCCTCCATGTCAAATTCAGCCCGCGTGTGCTCGAAGGTGATCTGCGTGCTGGTGAGTTCACCCGCCTTCCTCTGCAGGTCATCCTTGGCGCTCGTGAGCTCCGCATGGACGCCCTTGAGCGTGGCCTTCATTTTGTCGAGCTCCGCCTTTGTATTTTCGAGCTCGCCACGCAGCCCCTCGCAGTCAGCCTGTGTATTCTGCAGAGAAGTCTTGACCATGTGCAGCTCCGCCTCCTTCCTCGCGAAGTCAGCTTGCTTGTGCTCGAAGGCAATCTGCGTTCTGGTGAGTTCATCCGCCTTCCTCTGCAGGTCATCCTTGGCGCTCGTGAGCTCCGCATGGACGCCCTTGAGCGTGGCCTTCATTTTGTCGAGCTCCGCCTTTGTATTTTCGAGCTCGCCACGCAGCCCCTCGCAGTCAGCCTGTGTATTCTGCAGAGAAGTCTTGACCATGTGCAGCTCCGCCTCCTTCCTCGGGAAGTCAGCTTGCTTGTGCTCGAAGGCAATCTGCGTTCTGGTGAGTTCATCCGCCTTCCTCTGCAGGTCATCCTTGGCGCTCGTGAGCTCCGCATGGACGCCCTTGAGCGTGGCCTTCATTTTGTCGAGCTCCGCTTTGTATTTGAGCTCGCCACGCAGCCCTCGCAGTCAGCCTGTGTATTCTGCAGAGAAGTCTTGACCATGTGCAGCTCCGCCTCCTTCCTCGGGAAGTCAGCTTGCTTGTGCTCGAAGGCAATCTGCGTGCTGGTGAGTTCACCCGCCTTCCTCTGCAGGTCATCCTTGGCGCTCGTGAGCTCCGCATGGACGCCCCTGAGCGTGGCCTTCATTTTGTTCGAGGTCCGCCTTCGTATCTTCGAGCTCGCCACGCCACCCCTCGGAGTCAGCCTGTGTCTTCCGTAGAGTGGCCTTGACCGTGTCCAGCTCCGCCTGCGTCCGCTCGAGTGTTTCCTGCGTGCTACTGAGCTCGCTCCCTTTCTTTTTCAGGTCATCCTTGGCGCTCTGGAGCAAGACCTTCGTGTGCTCGAGCTCTTCCTCTTTATAATGGAGCTCGATGCGCAAATCCTCGAAGTCAGCCAGCGCCTTTCTGAAGCCTGAATCGACCACCTGGCTTTGAGCCTCCGTCAGCGCGACGTCCCTGTGCGCGATCTCGAGCTCGTCCTTCAAGCCGATGAGCTCTGTCTTCGAGTCGGCGAGATCCTTCTGCGTGTCGGCGAGATCCTTCTGCGTGTCGGCGAGCGCCTTCTTCGCGTCGGAGAGCAACTGCTGCGTGCCAGCGAGCTTCAACTTCACGCTGCCGATCTCGCTTGAATGTGATCGTCCTTCAGGCTATTGGCGTGTAGATGAGTTTTCATTTCAGCGTAGAATGATTTAATACCCGAGACAACTTATCGCGCAAACCTTTCACTTGCTCTTTTAGTTTTGATATCGCGTCATTGGCGTCGACGAGTTGACGTCTGACCTCTCTGGCAGCAGACAGGCACTCTGAATATGCATCTTCGTGCGCTAGTTCCGTCCACTCGTCTTCGAGAGGATCTATGAAGATGCGCGAGTGGACGAAGCCGGAAGAACTCCCAGCCGCGGACAATTCGCGACTTGCAAGCACATTAAAGACAAGGCCGGCGTAGGGATCCTTGATCTTAATGTGCATTTTGGACCGCAGCAACATGCGCGTGAGCTCAAGCAACCGGGGAACAATCTTCTCCAGTTCTACTGCGAGTTGCTCCCACAGATCGACCTGTTCAATTCGCTGCCGAGCATCCTCAAGTTGCTGTTTTTCTTGTGGGGTCGGCCTAGCTTTGCTAACTAAGCGGATGTAGTCTGTGCGGTCGCTGCGCTTGCGCAGGCTTTCGGTGTTGAGGGTGATTCTGGTCGACACCAAGGCAATACGTTGGTGCGCCGATAGGGTAGACAACTGCCATGAAGTAGTAGTCATTGTGTGAGTGATGAAGAGAGAGCTGATGGTATTACCGAATACGGATCGATCCTCACACTCACACACGAAAAATTGTTAATACTTATTGGCTACATTATTACACAGCCGCGAGTATAGTACATAGTTGAGTATAGTTACAGCTAGGTTATCAGTAGATATATGTCAAGGTTCTGTAGTAGATACGTAGTGTCACGATAAGCGCTTGGGCAGGGCAGCACGACCGAAGAACTCATAGGGCTTGCATGTAGTAACGGGTTAGCGACACCTCCAGCTGCTGCCGCTCTGCCGCAGTAAATTCCTCCCGCCGCTTCTCAAGTTGGGCTCGACAAAGAAACGCTGGACGTTCGTTGTGCGTCCGCCAATTGAGCATGAGTTTGCCGAGCCTGATGAGATACGAGCGGGGTCGGCTGACGCAAGTGCGAGAGTCGCCACGTCCAGAGGAACATGCTTCTTCGAGGTTGGCTGACGCAAATGTGAGAGTCGCCACGTCCAGAGGGACATGCTCCAGCCATCCCTGAAAAAAACGACAGCTCTCCTCGATGCGACCGGCCCCATTCTACTCAGACGCGCGCAGGTCCATAGTGACGAGCTCGTAGCAAGAGTTCGTCTCCGCAGCCTGCCAGATCTCGCGCCGTAAGTCGTTCAATGATATGCCGGGATTTGAGGCACGTCCCGTGAGCGAGCGTTTTTCATGAATGTGCCCGGCATCGATGAGAGGGCGGATGACGTCCGCAAGAGCCCTGCTACGTTTTCCGGTGCGCGACTTGACGTGTACGAACAACCCTCCAAGACATCGCGCCACT
>QVIE01001219.1:0-21273 GCA_013387415.1 Panellus pusillus | reverse complement strand
TTTGGTCAGCTTGACGGGATCCTCAATGCATTGCACGACGTCCACGAGCGAAATCGTGACGAGCGACTCGACAACCGAGTCGATCTCATCGCTGGGTACATGTCCATTGCTTTGACGCGACGACTCAGCTCGCCTGTGAGCACCTCTTGACGCACGACGGGCGACAATGCATATAGATCGTCATAGCGCATCTTGCAGAGCCGCCTGCGGGGAGAAAAATGGGGTCAAAAACAGGCCACGCGCGAAAAAGATACTCCATCACATTGTAATAGCTCCCCGATCCTCTGAGCGTCATCTGTGTCTGTGTAATTGACTGCGGAGAAATTGCAAGCTCATTTCTGCGGAATTATGAGACATCCCGCACGTCGAAGCCACAGCGCCGCCTCACCTGGCCAACCGCATACTACTGTGACCATCCCCGTTATCGCGCGCCAGCAACAGCGCCGTCTCACCCGCCCCGTCCTCGGCACCTGCCAGCGCATCCGGCACGCACCCAGCACGTCTGCCAGCAGCGCCAAACCACCTTCCAGCTCTTCCAGCTCTGTTCCCGGAGAACGAGATCGCGCAATTCGTACTCCAGCGGTTACCAGATCAAGGATTTATTGTCGTACCAACGATTCGCGCTGCTGACGCCGTCCTGCACATCAGCTGCAACCGCCCGTTTGTCGCTGCGACCGTCCGCGCTTCTAGGTTCGCAATGGCTTGGTCATTTCGTCGACGACTGCTCCGAAGCTGAACGCCAGCACTACATGCGCCAAATGTGAGCACATTCAGTTCACATTCAGCCTTATCCTTGATCGTCAGGCGCGCCATTCGTAATGACATCGCACAAGCGGAGGCCGCGTTGAACCTTCGCCTATACAAGGCTGAGTCTCCCGGCTACGTGTATACGCACCTCCGCGCCAACCATCAAGTACTCGTCGGCGCCGCTCACGCCCCACCTGGCGAACTTGACTACGTGGACGTTAAATCCGGCCGCACGAACGATCTCCGTCGGAGACGCGATGAATATGCCCGTGAATGCGAGGGCGAAGAGATCGCGTGGGCATTTTCATACGCCACAGAACATCCAAAACTCCTCGGTATGTTGTTCTCCCCTTCTCCCGTCGCATCTGATACCTCGTAGAGCGACTGGTACATCTGTCGCTCAGGGACCGGGGCGCGCGGCGCGTTCCATACCCGTGCCATGGCTGTGGACGCAAGCATTGCGAACATTTCGCTTTTGAGATGGCGGGGGATTGGAGGGTGTAGCGGGCATCATTGAGTATTGGCTGGGGCGGCTTGGAGAAACGGCGGTAAAAACACATCTGGACAATTGACATGATGAACGAGCTGTATTTTTTCTTGTTGCGACTTCTAGTACGCTGTAGAAACCTATATGCAAACCTGTAACATTTGTGAGATCCTCAGCTGTGACAAAGAATCCTCCACGGAGTGGTCTCACCGGCGTGACAGGCGACACCGCGGGTTATCCCCCGCACGCTTCAACTAGTGAATAAACGGCGTCCGCCATCGCACGTCGCCGCCGAGGCGCTCCTCAAATTCCGTCCCAACTGCATTGCGCATCTAGGTCGGCGCGTCGCCCGAACTCGTCGGGATGACTGCTTCGCCGCAAGACGACGCTCGGTTGTTTGAAGAGATTCTGTGTTGGTAGTGAGAGGGTGATGAGAATGAGTTGATAAATTCGTGCACCTCGTTCCCCTTCCTTCGGGGTGGCAAGGTCGAGTTTTACCGACTCCCCTGATCCAGCGTGAGCGGGGGAAGGAAAGAGAGAAGACATTTGGGGTGAAACAGACCGAGCCCCAGGCTTCGGGGCTGATGGGCTGCCCGACGGAGCCAAGGACACGCAAGGAGGAAAGATCATGCGCGGCTACATGATGCACGCCGAAGCTTCGTCATTGACTCGACCGTGTTTGACGAGGCAGAGATTGTGTACAGAGTTCAGAGTATTAAGCCCTCGACAAGAAGGACCCAGAAGGCTGGTACAGATGATTAGCCATACATTGAGACGGGAGGTTATAAGCCTCAGGGTTCGCACTATTCACTAGAGTCGTATCGAGCATTTGTGTGAACGGAGAGAGTAAGAGTAGATCTATTATATAATAGGTCACATGGTTGTCCGAGTCGACCTTCGAAATCGATGATGTCAATGATCTCCTTCGATTGATTCATCACGTGGCATGCATGGATGAACGTTCGAATTTCCAATTCCGGCTCGTCTCACCCATGAGTAGATTGATCGATAATTAGGCGTCAATGTAAAGTTCTACGGGTGAGTAGGTACGGCGTAGCACAGTACAGTACATTTAGGCCGATGTATTGTATGCTACCAGCTGCTGGTCTAATTTATGCTAGCAGTCGGCGTATCCTATATGGATTCCCCTGCATCTCCCACTCCAGGCATTCCTTCGCCCACTCCCCCTCATCGAGGTGCAACCATGACTGATAGTACCCATATAGGCCAGTCCCTTGTTCGCCAACGAAAAAGAAATCCTCCTCACCGTGACCAACAATCATGTTGTCCACCACAGAGGCCCACACGGATTTTGATTTTCTTGCCCACATCCAGCGTGCTCCCAGGTCGAACTCAATCGGATGTGCTTGTGTATCTTCCTCCTCCTCCCAATCTTCGTACCGGCCACCTTCATCCACAGATGCAGAGCGCACCTCGATCTGTTGCAGACTGGAGCAGTGTGGACCGCGGCGAAGTTGAGCGGTCCACTCGTTTCTAGTGGTGTCGAAGTTCTTTTGAGTTGGTGGCCAGATAATGTACGCCGCAGTCGTCAGAATGAGTTTCCGCACGTGCGGAATTAATGCAATTTCCAGGCGCCACTCTCTACAGTTCCACGCATTTGGTTCATCGAGGGATATTTCCGACTAGCAAAAGAGAGTGAGTTCCACACAGTTCTCAAGAGAGCTGGCTCACCTTAAATATCTGCTCATCTGGCACAGGCTTGAGATGCAGACAGTGTGTCGACGCAGGGAGGGACTTCCTCATGTCCCCTAGGTCAATGAAGCGCTCAAGGAAGTGTATGTCGCCGTGCTCGTAACAAATGTTCAGGACGGTAAGGCGCGTCAGTTTTGGAAGTGCGAGACGCCAAGCGACCCAGAATGGTTCTGTCTCCGATTCCATCCCTTCCAGAGAGAATCCGACTTGAAGAGTGTGAACGGAGGCTGCCAGGGCATGCTTGGAAGAAAATTCGCCCTCGACAATTGTGGCCAAAAATTGTGTGGCGCTATGTTCAGACCGAAGGTGGACATGTCGGTAGACATACGGTCGAAAGATCCGTACGAATGCACTACAGAAGTACTGGAGTGCAAAGACATGCTCCGGCGATACTGTGTAGACATTCACGTATTTTTTCCATATCAGTTCCCAAAGATCAAAAGGTACTGAAATCCATCAGTACATTGTGTGAGGATGGGTGAGGTCCGGGGTACTTACGCTCAGGCATAAGAGAGGTAGATGAGATGATCACATGATACGGATTCGGGAGGATTCGTCATCCATGTCGACTTGCAGCAGTGATCAAGGAGAACCGTAGCTTGGCGATCGTCCTCGCTCTGAAACAATTCGGATGGCCTCTTGTGCGCGATACTGGCGTTGCGTAGCGCCATTATATTTACGACTTTCCAAATTCAAAAGATCCTTCCTTAATGGCGTCAAATGAATTTCTTTCTCTCTTTCCTGTGTCCGAAGATTTTGAGGAACGATCTGGTCTCAAATTCATTTCTTTCTTTTGCCCGAACATTATTGCAATACTCAATAATTACAAATCGTCATTAACCAGCTGCTCTAAGGTCCCTATTACTGTGTCCTGTGCGTGGAAGACTTGCCCATACCCGTGGCCGAGGTCCCAGCGAGTTCAAAGGGGATGATATAGAACTCTGGCTGCCCGTCGCCCATCCAGTTCCCGGGTTGTCTCCCTCGTTCGACAACCGCATTATGAAAAGCGGCCAGTGCTGTCAGATTAGCGGCATCTGTAGTACCGTAAGAAGCGAGCGAGATGCTGTTAATAAGACAGGCCGTACCCCATAGATAAGCCTCCGGTTTCGCCTGGCGTTTGTGCACGGCTTTTTCTCCCGGTGGCATACACCGCATAGTGCGTTTGCCTGAGTTATCCAAACAACGCAGGCACATGGGGTTCCGGGATCCGGACCTGGCGTCTGGAACCGGAGTCAGGCAAGGAGCTTGTTTTTTGATGCAAGGGACGCAAGGACTCTGTGTAGTACTTCTCAGTCAAAAATCGGCAGTAGATGTACAGATACAGACCCTAGCTTCAATTTGCTTCGTCCGCTGGGAAGATTGTGAGTGCCAAGTCTGTTTAAGCATCAGAAGCACCCTTACAGCCTTGTTATACTCCCATTTGGCATATTCCTGTAAATTTTTCTCCGTGTAATAACGATGCCAAGAATGGAAACCAGCTGGCGGAGTTGGAAGAGGGCTAGCTGATGGCGGCGGAGGAAGGGTGGCCTGCGCAGTTCTCAATTGCAGATTCCTAGGCGGGCGATTCACGAATTTGAATGTCGACTTTCCCGCATACGTGTCTGCAATGCCAAGCTTAGCCCGTTTGGAAGGCCGTGGATCCAGTGAATGGTTTTCCATGGGTGAATCCACAGGTTCACCAAGCGCATGGCCTAGAGGCTGGTGGCCATGGAACGAGCTGGCAGAAATCGATGCTGAGGGCCCGATGTGCATTTGTTGTAGATCTCTGTCGAGCTCTGCGTCCTCCATGTCAAATTCAGCCCGCGTGTGCTCGAAGGTGATCTGCGTGCTGGTGAGTTCACCCGCCTTCCTCTGCAGGTCATCCTTGGCGCTCGTGAGCTCCGCATGGACGCCCTTGAGCGTGGCCTTCATTTTGTCGAGCTCCGCCTTTGTATTTTCGAGCTCGCCACGCAGCCCCTCGCAGTCAGCCTGTGTATTCTGCAGAGAAGTCTTGACCATGTGCAGCTCCGCCTCCTTCCTCGCGAAGTCAGCTTGCTTGTGCTCGAAGGCAATCTGCGTTCTGGTGAGTTCATCCGCCTTCCTCTGCAGGTCATCCTTGGCGCTCGTGAGCTCCGCATGGACGCCCTTGAGCGTGGCCTTCATTTTGTCGAGCTCCGCCTTTGTATTTTCGAGCTCGCCACGCAGCCCCTCGCAGTCAGCCTGTGTATTCTGCAGAGAAGTCTTGACCATGTGCAGCTCCGCCTCCTTCCTCGGGAAGTCAGCTTGCTTGTGCTCGAAGGCAATCTGCGTGCTGGTGAGTTCACCCGCCTTCCTCTGCAGGTCATCCTTGGCGCTCGTGAGCTCCGCATGGACGCCCCTGAGCGTGGCCTTCATTTTGTCGAGGTCCGCCTTCGTATCTTCGAGCTCGCCACGCCACCCCTCGGAGTCAGCCTGTGTCTTCCGTAGAGTGGCCTTGACCGTGTCCAGCTCCGCCTGCGTCCGCTCGAGTGTTTCCTGCGTGCTACTGAGCTCGCTCCCTTTCTTTTTCAGGTCATCCTTGGCGCTCTGGAGCAAGACCTTCGTGTGCTCGAGCTCTTCCTCTTTATAATGGAGCTCGATGCGCAAATCCTCGAAGTCAGCCAGCGCCTTTCTGAAGCCTGAATCGACCACCTGGCTTTGAGCCTCCGTCAGCGCGACGTCCCTGTGCGCGATCTCGAGCTCGTCCTTCAAGCCGATGAGCTCTGTCTTCGAGTCGGCGAGATCCTTCTGCGTGTCGGCGAGATCCTTCTGCGTGTCGGCGAGCGCCTTCTTCGCGTCGGAGAGCAACTGCTGCGTGCCAGCGAGCTTCAACTTCACGCTGCCGATCTCGCTTGAATGTGATCGTCCTTCAGGCTATTGGCGTGTAGATGAGTTTTCATTTCAGCGTAGAATGATTTAATACCCGAGACAACTTATCGCGCAAACCTTTCACTTGCTCTTTTAGTTTTGATATCGCGTCATTGGCGTCGACGAGTTGACGTCTGACCTCTCTGGCAGCAGACAGGCACTCTGAATATGCATCTTCGTGCGCTAGTTCCGTCCACTCGTCTTCGAGAGGATCTATGAAGATGCGCGAGTGGACGAAGCCGGAAGAACTCCCAGCCGCGGACAATTCGCGACTTGCAAGCACATTAAAGACAAGGCCGGCGTAGGGATCCTTGATCTTAATGTGCATTTTGGACCGCAGCAACATGCGCGTGAGCTCAAGCAACCGGGGAACAATCTTCTCCAGTTCTACTGCGAGTTGCTCCCACAGATCGACCTGTTCAATTCGCTGCCGAGCATCCTCAAGTTGCTGTTTTTCTTGTGGGGTCGGCCTAGCTTTGCTAACTAAGCGGATGTAGTCTGTGCGGTCGCTGCGCTTGCGCAGGCTTTCGGTGTTGAGGGTGATTCTGGTCGACACCAAGGCAATACGTTGGTGCGCCGATAGGGTAGACAACTGCCATGAAGTAGTAGTCATTGTGTGAGTGATGAAGAGAGAGCTGATGGTATTACCGAATACGGATCGATCCTCACACTCACACGAAAAATTGTTAATACTTATTGGCTACATTATTACACAGCCGCGAGTATAGTACATAGTTGAGTATAGTTACAGCTAGGTTATCAGTAGATATATGTCAAGGTTCTGTAGTAGATACGTAGTGTCACGATAAGCGCTTGGGCAGGGCAGCACGACCGAAGAACTCATAGGGCTTGCATGTAGTAACGGGTTAGCGACACCTCCAGCTGCTGCCGCTCTGCCGCAGTAAATTCCTCCCGCCGCTTCTCAAGTTGGGCTCGACAAAGAAACGCTGGACGTTCGTTGTGCGTCCGCCAATTGAGCATGAGTTTGCCGAGCCTGATGAGATACCGAGCGGGGTCGGCTGACGCAAGTGCGAGAGTCGCCACGTCCAGAGGAACATGCTTCTTCGAGGTTGGCTGACGCAAATGTGAGAGTCGCCACGTCCAGAGGGACATGCTCCAGCCATCCCTGAAAAAAACGACAGCTCTCCTCGATGCGACCGGCCCCATTCTACTCAGACGCGCGCAGGTCCATAGTGACGAGCTCGTAGCAAGAGTTCGTCTCCGCAGCCTGCCAGATCTCGCGCCGTAAGTCGTTCAATGAATATGCCGGGATTTGAGGCACGTCCGTGAGCGAGCGCTTTTCATGAATGTGCCCGGCATCGATGAGAGGGCGGATGACGTCCGCAAGAGCCCTGCTACGTTTTCCGGTGCGCGACTTGACGTGTACGAACAAGCCCTCCAAGACATCGCGCCACTCCGAGTCCTGATTCGACAGCGGCTTCCCTACATGCAATGATGCAAGAACTTGCGTCGACGTTCAGGATCCGCCGACAAGGCGAAGAGGGCGGGCTAAGGGAGAACATAGTGCTTGTCGCCCAGATTGGTCGAACGCGTGGGCATGGTTTTTGTCGACGGCACGCAGAGCCTCGCTCCACGTGGATATGTATTCTGGCATCTCCTCCGCCCCCAAGGGGGCAAAAGGGTCGCGGTCCACCTTCTTTGTACCCTTCGTTCCGCTCTTACTCTTCTTCCCTGACATCTTTCTATCTCCGGTCGGTTGTTGCTCGTCTGTAAGAAAGGTCAGTGATGTTCTGAGTATCAAGGGCGTACAGGGTGGTGCGGAAGGACGCGACGGATGGGAGGCTCTTTTCATCTCAAAGTTGAGCTCACCAGAGAGGACCTGTCACATTAAACCCCCAGGAGCTAGTTCCGCACTCCGCAGATCTATAGTAGAGGATCGATGATGTGGCTGTGCATGCACCAGAATGCCTCTTGCACAGCCACAGTCCCTGGTAAGAAGTCCTGTGGAGGAGAATTTTATTATACTTGTGCGGTCCACAACATGAGAGACAAGTTTACCGAGGGCGGTTGTCCGTCCACCAGAAGTCAACGGAGTATACACCATTCCAGAGGATCGATATTACGAGATGCTGGCTGGAGTGGACTGGCCAGCCGCTTGTGTGGCAGGAACTCCGGGTAAAACTCTGTGAGGCCCGACGCCCAGTATTGAGGCGAACGTGCCCATGCGACATTCAGCCAAGACGGATGGTGGCTCTTGACGTACGACGATCGCCACCCGAGGCGTGGGCGGCGGTAGGCGTTTCCTGTGCGCCAGGATCGACGGCCGGGGCGTTGGCGGAGCACAATGCTCGCACGCCGACTGCTATGCCCAATCGCGCGCATGTGCGCGTCCGGGCCCAGCGAGGTTCTCGCCTTCTTGAGAGGGCGGGTGCCTTGGGCATGGGGCGGGCGCAACTTCGACAGAGGACGTCGGAGGCGTGGCGCGGCCGGGCCAGGGAGGCCTCATCGGTGGGGCCAGATCCGCCGCAAGGGCGTTCGGTCAAGTCGGGTGACGACCTGGGCACATGCAAGCGAGGCGTCGCCAGGCGTAGCCGCTGCAGCACGCCCTAGACCCCTTTGAGGACCAGGCCTATAAAGTCGCCACCCGGGGACGACAGCGGAGAGCAGACGAAGTCGTGCGCAGCTGGTGCGGTCGTCCTGGGTAGTCGACGCTTCTTGGAGGGCAGAGGGCACACAGGACATGTAGCTCCCGATTCGTGCTCTCGAAGCTGCAGGAGCAGTGTCTGAAAACCTTGCATTGATCGATCACATGGTATGCACGGGTGAACGCTCGAAAGATCAATCACCACCATCGGAGGAGCAAGCAGGAATTGGGAATTCAAAACGAACGTTCACTCATGCATGCACGTGATGAGTCAATCGAAAGTCGGTCGATCATTAGAACAGTATTAGAACCTTGAATAGATAGTACACTGTCCCGAACCGTCATCATTCCTGGGGCTATCTGAGACCTGCAGCCTACTCGTACTCTACTGCCTATGTCAGCAAGGCCAGCAAACGGAAAAGAATACACGATTCTCTCGATAAACTGCATTCGACAAGCGGCGTTGAGTCGGCCTCTAATTGCACTCAATTCAGGATAAGAGCCATTGAGGCTAGCTTCCGTTTTTTTTTCTGGTTCAGCCAAGAAAAGCCCTTTTGTATATCCTCAGAAAAGCCTGTGACTAGCTTCATTTCTCAGACGGCTTCACACAAAGCTTCATCTAACGAACTCCTTTGTTGAATGCGCTAATCTTTGACCGTAGTGTCAATGGACACAAGGGTTCATTGTGCCGGATATCAACCACTGAGTTGGGAAATGCCTTTGTTTTCGTGGTGCGTATTTAGGCGTCCTCGTCGATCCAGAAACGACCGAGAACCGATGACCGTGTATCGTCTGCAGCCGCAGGACCAGCACGCAGACCAAATCACATCATCGAGGGATACCGCGCACGCCGCGAATGATGAAAATGTGGGTGGAACTCAGGAATCAGCGCCCAGCTCACCTATACCCAGTTCGACTTGAGGTCAATCAACTTTGCCAAAACATTGGTGTTCTGGCAGTCCAAAGCAGAAGGAGAGTTGCTTCCGAAGGCAGGTGCGCGCCCAGTAACGCATCCACGCCCTCCTCTCCGGAAGGCCAGGTACATCGCGTACGAGGAGGATTACGACGTAGACCGTTGGAAGCGCGAGCTGCTGTGGTTTCTATACTTTTAGGCTGCGTTCAATCCTCGAGTTGTGTCTGTGCGTGGAAGTGGCGCGGAACTTCAACAGATCAGTAGCTATGGACCAAGGAACCACATCCGATTATAATCCCGAGACCCCCACCAAGTCGGCATACTTTTTATATCACTGCCATATAGTATAGTATTGGTCACTTAATAGTGAGCAGGGTAGGGCCGCAAGCGGCGTGTGCAGAACCTTATGAGTCTGACTAAAGTCAAGCCACGATTGGGACTGATGGCGTGCCAACGTAGATAGCGCGAATAAAGTCTTTTTAACTGCTCAAACTACCGCGTGCGCTACCAAGAGAGAATGCTACCAAGAAAGCCACCTCAAAACCTCACACTTGGAGCCCTGGAACGAATCCGCCGAGCGACGGGACCCACCACGGGCACGACGTATTCCATTTCCCTATGGTACCGCACGCCACGGGGTTGCCTCTGTAAGAGTCCCAACTGTACCATTCTCCCCGAATCGCAAGGCCACTCTCTTTGTGCATGGTGCGGATAGCGTGGAAGCTTTCTAGCGTAGCACGCGCGTCGATCGCGGCGTCTGGTGTCTGTGTGTAGGGTAGGTCCGTGCAAAAAGCGACAACGACGTACAGCTCAGCTGGGAAGAGTGTAACTTCCCCGTCCAGTCAGACGTGGACTCATCTTTGTCGATGGTGTACCCGAAGAGACGCTCCGTGATTCTCGCTAGGCCAGCCTCCGGACACGTCGGTGCAGACTTGCGGTCGAAGCAGGTGGGGTCGGCGATCGACGCCATCAAACCCAGGGAAACGGCCGTCTTGACTTCAATTCCCAGGTCGTACCAGATCCTGGTACAGTCGGCTGAAGCGCATCGATAAGTGTGGACGAGCACGAGCTTAGGAGCTTACAATTTATTCCAGGGGCTACTTTGGAAATAGCGGATTCTTCAAGGATGCGTTTCAGCTGGACGGGAACCGCTAGAGGACGGGTAACCAATCGGGAGCAGCATAGAAGCGCGAACACGCACAGCGCATGGCCTGAAGGTCGAACACGTACACCGGGCTGTCCTCGTACGCGACCTGGAGGAGGCGCAGCAGCATGGTATCCCATGCAATGGCGAAGGAGCCCTTCTCAATTTTATCCGCGTGTGCGCGTCGCAATGCTTTCCTTTCGCCTTTCGTCTTTCCCTCTGATCGCGACAGGACAGATTCGACATCCAGCCCGATTACAGCGCCGGGTAGGATTGGCGCGAGTAACACATTCGCTTCCGCCGCCGAGGTGACGTAGATGTATGGTACGAGAGGGTACAGAGGGAAGGTGGCGGCGTGGGCGGCGGGAGACATTGACTGTAGTATGCGGGGCAATTCAGGTTGGTTAAAAAGGTGGAGCGGGGGCTTGCCTAGATCTAGATGATCTCGCACGCTCCACTTGTACGCGCCTGCAGGTTACCCTAGTGCTGGCAAGGTTCAGTTCGGTTCAGGTTCAGGGTGCTTTTCTAGATCTCTGATCATGAACCCCGAACCTGCCCCTCGCGTTCGCGATCGGTTCAGCACATCTCTGAACCTCGAACCTGAACACGGGTTCAGGTTCGGTTCAGGTTCGGACCGGTTCGAACCTCCAAGAAAATCAATGCCCCACCGTTCTGGGTAACCGTTACCCAGAACGGATCGCCGAACGAATCTCCGAGTCGAGCAGGCGACGCAGAACAGAATTTCTAATTAAAGGTAGGTATTGAGACAGCCTGGGCCCTGAGGAAAAGAAAAGGAAACAGTGAAAACGTACCTTGCCGATGATGCGAATATTGACGATACGGTATTTCCAAGCAAGTTCGTCGGAACGGCTCACAACGTATGCCTTAGGTCGCGGCTAGTCAGACAATGGAAACAATGTGAGATTGCGGACCATACCAAGCGTGCATTCGGGACAAAAAGCGGAAGCCGTGCAAGAAAGTATATATGGAGCTCGTGCGTCGCCTTCTTCTTTTTGATGCCATGGGTTTTACGCAGGTGAAAGACATCGTCTACAGAGAGATTGATCCAAGCCCGATGCTAGTCGTCGTGAACTTCTACTTGAAGTACTGCTCAGTCGCTGCATTGGATAGAGGCCACGTATAATACATTGAAGGAAAAACAAGAATGGTGGCGAGCATATCATCAGTACTGATTCTTTACAAATTTGGAAGGATCATGCGTCCAAGCCCTACTTGCTGGTTCTCCGCTTGTAATATGACCTGCCAACCCAGTTTGGTTTTTTGTCTGGACGCAGAAGGAGGACCTTATCCTCGTTGGGATGACTTGTCGGACCAGCATCCGACTTTTGGTCAACTACCATCCACTTTCCGTCCTTGTCTGCAAACCACACCTTCTTGGCCTTCGAGACACTGTTCGTGTAGCTGTAAACATCCCCGGGAGCAGGTTTGGGACCAGGTGGCGGCTGTTTCATTGCGGCAGAGCCTGTGCTAAAATAGTGAGTGAATTCCACAGGGGGAGTGCCCAGAGGTTCGCTTTCGGGGACATTTTTGGCGGTCGTAGACGGCGGTTTGGGCCTGAGTGTCTTTGCGTTGGGGATGCTTGAGAGCGGTGACTAGCTGACGCTTCATTCGAGTGACTTCCGACTTACGTTGGGGAGCTCCCTCTAGGGGCTGGTCGAGATCCAGAGGATACTACCTCTTCCTCCTCCGTCGAGGAGGACGAGTCCGACCTACACAATATGAAGATACCTGACGAATACTGCAATAAGATACTTACCGTGACTGGTCAGCGTGGACTTGATAGCTCAGGATGGCTGCAGAAGCCATACCGCGCACCATCTTGAACTGATCGGGATCGATAAAGACACAGCTTTTCAAAATGTTGGTGACGTCGTCGACAGTGTCCTTGGTGTCGCCCTCACTGGCGATGGTCTCGAGGCGTTTGATGGCCTTGCTCGTCTTGGACCCGGACGGATCGGTTGTGTGTTCCCGCAGCAGCAGTGCAATCCTCTCCAAGATTTCATCGAGATTTTCAGAATCGCTGACCGACAGGGGATCCTCGTCGTCTGGAAGACCACCCTCCCGTGGCTGATGGGATAACTGATCATGAGGAGATGTCGATATTTGAGGAGAATAAGCCACGTACAGAAGCACCAGAAACCAACAGGGGATCCTCGTCATCTTTAAAACGAGCCTTTTTGACATCCTTAGCTTGACGGGACGAAACGACGTCCACGCCCCGAATGCGATCCTCCGCCTTGAACTGGAATCCACGAGGCTGTATGAATAAATGAGGCGATGTAAAGATTTGAGGCGAATAAGTCGCGTACATCCGCGTGCAAATTGCCGATATACGGCAGCTCGCTGTGAGGCAGAGGAATATGTATGAGAGATGGAGCCATCGCACTTGGTGTTTTGGCTTCTTTGTTATCAGGATTGTGTGCTCTCGAGAATGAGAGGATGACCACACCATTGACATGATTGGGCAAAGGCTCCGCCGCCGGCTGGAGCCTGCAGCACTCCGCCAAGTATGGAAGAGCCGAGCCCCGACATGACTACAAAACGACTAAAGAACAAGTACGTAGGATGTAAGTGCGCATTGATACACGGCCACTATCGGATGGATGAGTGACGCTACCGCGGCGCGTGCCTGCGCCGCCGCTGGATGTGGCATGGAGCCGCAGTTGCAGACGGCGGGGCGGGTGACACCGGCAGCGCCCGCGAAGGCGGCGCCGTAGCGGCGGCAGATACCGCGTGGCCCGATGCCTGGGACTGTCGCCAAATCTCCTCAAACTTTTTGCACCGCGGCCTCTCCTTCCCTAAATAAGCCCCGTCGACAAGGATATTGACCGAATCCGCCCCAAAAATGTCACCGGCGTCGCACATCTCATGGCGCAACTGAAAGAGGCCAAAACAGAGAATCTCCTCAACGCAGCAGAGGGCGATCCTGTTATGGAGGAGGGCGAAGAGCCGGTGTTCACGCTTGCCGAAGAAGCCAAGCGCCAGATAAGGCGGGAAGAGCGCAAGAAAAAGCGAGCCGAATTCAAAACTGCTAGGCTGAGGAGACTTGTGTGTCGGTCCCTCGGTGCCCTCAGTGATCTTCTGACTTGATTGACCTTGCAGATAAGCCTGCCGATAAGCCCGAAGCTGTCGGGGACCCGTACAAAACGCTATTCATTTCTCGTTAGACTAGATCCTCCTTCCTCACCTTTCGACGTACCTTGATCATGTGTAGCATAAAACTGCCAAAGCGCAAAGCGATATCCGTCGTGAATTTGAAGGCCATGGGACAAGCGAGCAGGTGAGAATCGTACGCGACAAAAAGGGTCGCAGCATAGGCTATGCGTTCGTCGTATATGAACGAGAGCGTGATATGAAAGGTTTATGTCTTCTCTCGTGTCCTCCTGTCGCGTCGCACTAGGAGTTTCCGGTCCACGACTGCGACCAATTTTGCTTCTAGCTGCGTATCCGATAGTCTCCACATCATGGGCAAGCGCATCCTTGTCGATGTCGAGAACGAAAAGTCCGCGGCTGGAGACCCCGCCGTCGGTGGCCTTGGCGGGCGGGGGCCGAGGATTCGGCGAAAGAGCAATGGTGGTTTTCGTGGTGGCAAGGGTGGGCTTGGAGGAGGCGGTGGTCGTGGCTTCGGCGACAGGGGTGGATTTGGCAGGTGGTGGCTTTGGCACCTCGAAACGAGGTTACGGAGACAGCGGCAAAGATCGAGGCGGCGGCGGCGGATATGGTGGTGACCGGCGCGGCGGCGGCTTCCGAGGCGGTGACGGTGGTTTCCGAGGAGGCGGCAGTATGGCGACGGTGGCTTTAGAGGTCGGGACGATTTCGGTGGCGGTTTCAGGTGAGCTTGATTACAGGACCCGGAGGTGGCGGGTGTAGACCGCGGGCCGGCGGCTTCCAGGGCGGAGGCGGGTATCGCGGAGACCTCAAGCGCGAAGGACCTGGGGAGGGGGCGATGAGAGAAGCGAAACGGCCAAGGTATTGAAGATCTTACTGGCCTCTTTTCCTCCTTCGCTTCGTTTGAAGGTGATCGGATTGAGTATGTCGATGGGCACGTATGCGCCATCGTCGGCCTGCCGCACGTATATGCCTCTATTCTCGGAAATCGTACGCGTTTCTGCACTTGCTTCAGAACTCCGGCGGCGTATCGCTCCATCAAGGAGTTCCGGCACAGGCATAAGCATAGGTAGCGCCTCCCCCGTCGGCGTCCGCCCCGCCCCGCACTGAGAAGCGGCTCCGCACCAGCCGCGCCGACTGCACCAAGCACAGATATCCGATGCGCGAGCGCCACGTGCGACGGGCTCCCGGTTTCGAGCGCGCGCGGGCTCACGTGGAGCGTCTGTGAGGAGAGCGACGAAAGGGAATCGCGGAGGAGGGAGAGCGAGAGGAGGGAGTCGCGCTGGAGGATGATCTTGTGAGGGGGAACAGCAAGGCAAGGGTGACCGGTTTGCGAGGGTGCAGGGTGTTAGAAAGCGCCGCACCACTCCTGCGCCTTTCGCGCTTCTCCGCATGCGCCCGGACGTCGGCCTCGGCCTTGCGTGCGATGTCCAGCCCGGTGCTGAATGCGGTGCCACGAGCGAGCACGGTGGACTTGTGGTTTGTGGATTGTTTGGCATGGGCAATCCGCTCCTACAGGCTCCTGTAAACGTGTCAGTATATCCCTGGCAACAGTACGAGGCGGACATGGAAAGAAATCTACCTAGCTCGAGACGGAATCAATAGCAAGAAGGCGACCCCTCAGCGTCGAGGCGATGACCGGGGAGAAGTGCATGTAAGAGAGAGCGACGAAATGAGAAACAGGTGTACTGGCCCAGCCAGCAGTCAGGGCAAGAAGGAGCGAAGTCTGAAAGCCGGATTTGGGAATTCGAGCGTTCACCCATGCATGTCCCGATGGTGGTGATTGATCTCATGGGTGCAGCGAGCCGGATTTGGGAATTCGAGCGTTCACCCATGCATACCATGTGATCGATCAATGCAAGGTTTTCAGACACTGCTCCTGCAGCTTCGAGAGCGCATTCGAGCCCCACAAGGGAGCTGTATACCCCGGCCTTTGAGCAGCACCAAGGTATACGCTGCGCGCGTATTCTAGTCCTCCTACACAGACATCCCACAAAAAACTTAATAAAAAACAGGGTCTTTAGCATAGTGGTAATGCGTCACGGTTAGTTTAGCCCACTTCACTCTGTATAACCGTGAGGCCCGGGTTCGATCCCCGGAAGGCCCGCTTTTGTTTTCTTTCTCCGACTAGTATATATTGGTACCGAACGAGCAGCACCTGCAAGCCGGTCTTCTTGCTGTGAACACATTTGACCGTACCTGCAACGAAGGAGTACATAAATGCCTGTAGTACTCCGGGATACTTCCCGAAACCGGCGTTCCTCAGGGGGACCGTGCCGTGTAAATTTACCTTACCTGACCTGCCCACACGGGATTCTCACCGGGGATTAAACCAAGTATATATAGCACCCGCTATCAGGGCCTTTAGCCTCCTTTAGCACAGTGGTAATAGGTGGGCCGAACCTCGACGAATACAATGCACTACCTAATATCTAATCCAATAGAGCGAGAAAATTTGAATCAATATTCTCGTCCCCGTCCTCGTCCTCGTCCTCGTCCTCCTGTAACTCGACATGATTCCGTGGACCTGGATCTGTCGGCCTGGGTCTTACTAGGTCGGGCTGCGCAGTGTCATCTTCAGAAGTCTCTCCTGGATCCGGGAACCATCCATTGCTTAGATTCACCTGAACCTGAGTTACAGAACGTCCGCAGGTGTACAAATCTAAAATACGTACCCGGCTCAGGGGAAGAACATGAATGAATTGCTGCCCAGTGTTTGACTGACGAGGCGTCGGCGCAAAATTACACCGGACATCTTTTGCTTCGATGAGGATGGTGTCAACGGGTTCTACTGGAACCAAATATCCGAACATCGGGTGATGTAATCGGTACGGGTCGCCGGGGAGAACATCGGATGTGTACCGTTTCACAACCAAGAAAACAGTCTCGAAGTTGCGATTGCCAGCGAGTATCATGTACTCAAACTGGAATATGTTGATGATCTGACCAGGGACTTTGCCATGGGGAGGGAAGTCAAAAATGATGTGGCAGTCCTTGTCAGGACTCGCCACATGATTGGGGTCGTCTTCATTAGAGACTTTAGAATGCCTTCGCCTGTAGGTTACTCCATCAACAGAGGTCTCTTGTAGGATAACCAGCCTTGTGCCCTGCCAATGAGGAAACTGAAGCCCATGTTTGTGCTCCAAATGTTGGAACAACATCTCGCGATGTGCAGAGGGCAGAAAGTCTTGTGTCTCCTCTTTCCAGGAAGTATGAGAAACACAATCTGGGTCTATTGTTTGAGATAGGAAAGTATCCATCTCCCGATGCCGTTCTACTGTCATGTGCGCTACAGCTTGCGAAATAGCGGGTCGGATTGCAGGATTGTCGGTGATGATGCTGCGAAGGTTTGCCTCCTGAGCTGTCGAATGCATGAAGGTTGATTCGAGCTCTCCTGTACGTTAATTAAACCTAGACAACCCAGAGAGGCCCAATAGTACAAACCGAACTTCATATTGGTGTTCTGGCGTTGGAGCCGGTGGATATACCGTTCGTAGAATTGGGCGCCCCGTGAGTGCGAAGGCCCAAAATTTCGAAGGTTGTCTCCGATATGCAGAGCGCAGTGCATGTTGGGGACGATGTTATCTTCCGGAAACAGAACCGCCACTTGGTCAAGGTAGCGAGACATGTGATGATCGTATTGCTCGGCTAGGTTTGCATCCGTCTTCTTGAAGTTGGCGATGCGGACTGCGACAACGAGGTCAAGCATGTTCGACAGCAAATGTCTCTTCCGGTCGCCCTCGCTTGCCCAGACCCAGATCAGAGTAATGGGTAGATGAACCGTGAAAATCGTCCGCCAATGGTCGGCGCTTAACTTGCCCCGCCGTTTCGTACCCCAATCCTTGGGAACGGCTGTCATCCAGCTAGGCAGGACGGTACGATCCATATCGTTCCATACAGCTGCCATCACGTCCGCTCCTAGAACTGATCCACTCGTCGGAGACTGGGGTAGCATATGCTCCACGGTGTCCATCCGGGCCTTAACGATTGCTTGAGAATTCATTTGATACTGAGAATTGCGTCCACTTACCTGCTCACACAGGCTCTTGTACAGATCTTGGGTTGTGCAGCTGCCAATGGGGTTTCCCTGGATCTCCGTTATTGAATTTAGCTGACAGGTGGTTCGGAGAATCTTGGCAAGTTCAGTAGCACCGCCGGTGACCCGAATGGACGCGAATAGAGTCGCACGATACGCCTGCCCGATGCACCTCTTACACTTCTCCACTTCAACCTCGGATATCCCCATCGCTGCAGCCCGCTCAGTCATTCTTGTCTCCGCTGCAGCGATCAGCTCCGGGAGCGTGAAGCGATTCTGCACATCACCAGTTCCACCAGCTGCTCGCAAGAAATCTCCGTCATTTACATTATTTTTCTCTTTCTAAAGGCGGCAGTTAGTCCCCGAACCAGAGAGTATAACGTGCGAGAGCCCACCCATCTCTTGATACGGAGGAGATACCAGACCCGCTTCAGGGTCCCTCCGGCGACGCGCAGGTTGAGATCTTGGCATGTATGCCATAGGACATGATAAGGGCTGCGATTTTCACCCAGCATTGCGGCCAAAAACCCGGCTTCATCCGGCGCCGATCTCAATTGAGAGATGAAGAACTGGAGAAACACGCGCCTCCTCTCGACCGAGGGTTTTTGAGGCCTCGGCATACGGGGTTCAGACCCGTCGCCACCGGCGCGGGACAGATCGATGCGGAAAAGATCTCGACAATGATGCTCAATGAGGCCAAGCTCCAGAGCATGCATAACCTCGATCAAGAGGTAGAGAACAATATTCCAGTAGGAGAGTAGAAGGAGTGGCGTCCATCGAATCCCATTGTTCTTTTCAAGCTTTACCCTGGCTTCCGCAGTGGGTGCATCCCTCCACGCAGTCGCGCGCTCCTTGTGTTGTACAAACACACGCGGTGGCCATTGCGACCGGTCAAAGTCTTCGATATGGGCAGTATCCAGGCAGCAGCCAACGCAAAAGTAAGTCGAGGTCGGGGAAGTTAACCCGGCCACTTCGCGTATCGCAATCATGTCGGCAATGAGTGGAATGAACATGGTTCGGACGTTTCGCCCATTTCGGTATTTATACGTGCGGGTGAAGAAAACACCCTTATCCCAAAACTCCTGTAACTCCTTCACTGTAATGTGCTGGAAAGGATTAAGATGCCCCACTGCGGGAGGTTTTGGCCCGGCAGCTGCACCAACATAACATATTTTGTCGAACAAAAAGCGCCAGGCTGGGGGAAGTTGTATAAGACAATCCAAAAGCCGGTTGTAGTGGCGGTTTGTTTCGCTGTTTTATTGTAAAATGGGTTGAACCCATCAGCGGCGTAACCCAAAAGAAGACGGAGTTCTCCGGGTTCTTGGGGGTCTAGAAATGGGCGCCCATCCGGCCCTTTGAGCTCTTGAATACGTGGTGAGCTCCAGAGATCGGTCATGTATTCCTGTTCCTTTGATGCGCGGACAGGGTATTGTTCCAAGACGTCTTCAATCCCGGGTCGCGACAGAAGACGGGCCAACCAATGCTTTAGCGGCTGGTGTGTGTATGTCATGACTGGTGACCAAAGCAGTTTGTTTTTTCGGCGATGGACCCGGTATAACTCTTGGCCGCAGATCTCACTTCCAGGAGTCCATCTTTCCTGGCATTTGGGAATGGAAACGTCTTCAAGGGACTTTGGTTTAGGGACGGACGGAGTCAACGCCCAGCATTTTGAGCAACATACGATTGTCTCTGTCACGGGGTCCAATCGGAGCTGTTTCACAACGCTAGTGATATCTCGAGGCAAGCTCCTGCCCGCATCCAGACCCGCAAGAAGATCTCTCAAACCAGCCAGCACAATATTTCCTCCTGAGCGGGGAACCAGGAAAAATTTAGTCATCATGACAGCGAGTACCATAGAGGAAAGGACCGCTGGTTCGTTCTGATGGGGTAGAGGAGCAAAGTAAACATCTATTGACGGTCACCGACGCCATCCCCACCCAGAAACACATTCACCCACCAGAGCGAACAACAGCTGCTTGAGGGAGGCGCTGCTGATCCCAATGAGCTCCTTTTTGCCGGGCGCACCGGGAGACCTCGTCCCAGGCACGTTGTTGGAGCTGCTGTTTTTCTGGGACGTCTTGATGAAGCAGATGCGCGAGTCCCACAACTTCCCAAGCAGCTTTTTCGTGCTCCAAAAATTGGCGGTTGCTATGTACGCGAGTTTTCAAGGAATAACTCTGGTTGGGCATGGCATCCGGATAACTATTGAGATACCAATCGTCAAATGCGGCGCCATCTGCCGGACTCGACACGAAATCCAGAGGTGTGTGCAAAGGTGCCACTTCGGTACTGGAAAGTCGAAGCAGTGTAGCCTGGATGAGCTGGATGGATTGGGGATGCTGCAGTGTGGATTCTCGTCTCCCAAGATCTGA
Source organism: Panellus pusillus (assembly GCA_013387415.1). Lineage (NCBI taxonomy): Eukaryota > Fungi > Basidiomycota > Agaricomycetes > Agaricales > Mycenaceae > Panellus > Panellus pusillus. Next base: position 1,262 of record QVIE01001219.1, on the reverse strand, counting down.
ACGGGCGGATCCCGAGTCGGTGCTGTTTGAAATAGGGTGATCGTCGGGCTGTACGCCACGTGTGTCGGGCCGTCGACGCTGGTCCGAGTCGCGATCGGCGTGGTCTCCAACAACCGAGGACGTTCCCGCGGGTTGATTGTCGACCCCTCGCACCACGGGTACTTGGGTACTGTGTAAAGGCACAGACGCGGAGGTCTCTAATTGTGGGACCCGCGTGTGTAGATGAGAGGAAGATGTGGGGGGGAGGCGCGACCTAGTATGGGATCGATCCCGTTCCAGTCTGGCTCGTATTTCGGCGATTTCATCGTCTTTTCTATGATTCCAACGTGTGGAAGCAGAGATCCTATACTGCCCCTGGCATATCGCACAGTTACAACCGACTCGGTGACACGGCATGCTGCAACGGTGAACGTTAGATTCTGAGCGATTGATGGATTGATGATTGATCCAAGAACCTTCTTTGGATTATCTGGTTGAAGACATATACTTATATATGTGGTGCCAGCAACGTGAGGTACAGTGGGGCAATCGCCATGATGCGCCGTGAATGGAACTAGCCCTGAAAAATGGATGGCGACAGTTCAATTCTGACTAGTGACAATCTTTTCCAGGGCTACCAGGAATTGAGCTGTCCGCATCCATGTTTCAGACTCGTTCCAATTACTGCGAGCATGCTGAGAGCACCACTGTAATCTCATACGTTTTGGTTCACAATTCGATGAAACTGAAGGAGCCGGCCCGTCATTCGGGGAGTCAGAGTCTCAGACTGCAAAGCCTCAAGTAGCACATCGCGTACTACGTACAACGACCTCGACTAGCGTATTAGGTATAGCGTATTCCTCACAAATACAGTACCAGTGGCACCCACGCAATGGTACAACCCAATGAAGAACCTACCCACCGTCCGAGCGCAAGCAAAACCCAATGATTGAAAGGAATGCGGCAAGGAAGATGGGCGGGATCTGCGGGTGCGAGTTGGTCAAGCCAGGCTCGGTGCTCGACTGGAGGCGGCAAGCGGCAACGGGGACGAGAGCAAGTAGAAACGAGGCGAAATAGACGACGAGAGCGGAGACGAGGAGCGAGACAGGCATGAGCAACGACGGAGGCTCAGCACTGAACAAAGCGGCGACGGGCGACGGGATTCAATTCTGTAGTTATGATACAAGGTGAAATATATAGTAAAATCGAGGGCACGACGAGGAGCGGTCGAAAGCTGTCAGACAGATGTACGGCGGATCGACGCGATCAGACGGCAGTTCCAC